>CAUYSK010044713.1:0-12968 GCA_963575035.1 Avahi laniger | reverse complement strand
ATATAAGATGTTCATGTTCTTTTCCACAATTGCAAAGATGTGGAAACAACCAAAGTGCCCGTCAATACATGAGTGGATTAATAAAATGTGGTATATGTATACCATGGAGTTCTACTCAGCCACAAAAAGCAATGGTGATCTAGCACCTCTTGTATTATCCTGGATAGAGCTGGAACCCATTCTAGTAAGTGAAGTATCATAAGAATGGAAAAACAAGCACCGCATATACTCAGCATCAAATTGGTATTAACTGATCAACACTTAAGGGCACATATAGTAATAACATTTATCGGGTGTTGGGCAGATGGGAGGGGAGAGAAAGAGATGGGTATACACACACCTCAAGGGTGTGGTGCGCACCATCTGGGGGATGGACGCGCTTGAAGCTCTGACTCGGGTGGGGCAAAGGCAATATATGTAACCTAAACATTTGTACCCCCATAATACGCTAATATTATGTAATATTAACTTTTTTAAAGACAGTATTAATAAGGAATTTTTTGTGTAGCAAGTGATTGGAACCAGCTCAAATTGGATTCAGTGAAAAAAAATTTATTTGTTCACTTTGTTGGGAAAAATAAGACATATCTCAAAGGATCAAAGGAAGATATACAAGGACCAGGACTTTGGGAACTAGAGCTACAATGAATATCCCAGGGCTCTGTCTCCATTCCTCCCTCACATCTGCTTGTCTCTGCTTCGCTTATGTTGCAGGCAGCTTTGCTCTGTGGAACAGGAAAGAAGACTGCTGCCAACCTCAGATGCTCATCCTTTCAGTGTCTCTGTATCTATCCATTCTAAGGAAAAACTCCACTTGGCAGTACTTAGGTTACATGCCTGTTCCCTGGGCCAGTCACTATTGCTAAGGAGCTCAGATCCTACAAGTATTCAAGTCCAGAGATGGTGGCACCAACTAGAACATGGCATGAGGGAGAGGGAGTCCTCAAGGATAGACTCCTGGACGCTCCAAATGGCATGTGTCTCATCAAACTTCCTATTTTTACAAACTTTTTTAATGTATAAGATTTATTTATCTTTCACTGAACTGCTAATTTAAATGTATTCAGCTGCAGTAAAGCTATATTTCTGTTTAGCTTATTTAAAACTAAAGTGTGAATTAATCTGGCATTTTGAAGCACTAATATGTGCTCACATTACATGAGAATAGTGGTACCTCATCAAAGCTCACAGTTTAACACCTCGAAGTCCACCATAATGTGAATGATGATGTTGTTTTCACTTTGACAAAATCTTCCCCCTTCCTCCCTCAGATTCTATTAAATAATAAAAAAGTTCTATTGTCAGTACCTCAGTATACTAAACCACTGGGAGAGCAATGGTGGTTCAGCGATTAGGAGAAGATTTATATACTTAGAGAGCCTCATAATTTTCCTGGGCTTATAAAGCAAACCTGATGATGTTCAACCCACAGAGTTAATTGTCAAAGAAGAAGTGGTCCTTATTGGAAATCATTAAATACCTCAGGGCTTTCATTTGAAGGAGAAAACCTGAGAGTTCGCTGTAGACAAATGACCATGTCTGTCAAAGTTACCTACTTGTAAAATATCGTCTTTGAAGTGTAGTTGAATAAAAAGGTGGCCCCACAGAGGGGCTTGAAATGATAATACGATCGACAACATTTGATGGTCCTAGATTGGACTCACTAAAGGACTCACTGATACTAAGAGTAGTGTTTCAGAAAAGCTTTTATGTAAGCTTAAAATACGGCCATTGGGGACAGCGCTGGAGGGACTCTGTGAATGATAGGCACGGAGGTTATTTCCCTATAATGAGAGGACGACCAGCTGAGAAGGGCTCCCCGTGCTGAGCCTGACTGTCTTTCTAAGTATCCCACTTACTTTTCAGATTCAGGTGTGGAAAACCTCTTTTTTAAAATTAATTAATTTTAATTGACAAAACTTGTATGTATTTATCATGTACAACATGATGGTTTGAGATAAGTATACATTCTGGAATGGCTAAATTGAGCTAATGAACATGTGCATTACTTCATATACTAATTGTGGTGAGAACACTTAAAATCCACGCTCTTAGCAATTTTGTTATTATAGTCACCATGTTATACCTTAGATCTCTTTAACTTATTCTTCCTATCTAAATGATACTTTGTATCCTTTGATAAAAAGCATCTCCTCAACCCCCTAATGCTCAAACCTCTTTTCTTTGAGACAGATTTTCAAAACAAAATTTCACCAGTAAACTAATCTGTGGGAGAGGGAGGGACATAAAAAACCTCAAAAATGGAGTTGTTTATGAAACCAAATTCCCAATCCTACCTTTACAGTCTAGTCATAGATTCAATTAATTAATATAACATAAGGGACATCTAATTCCTAGTCCCCTTTCCCTGCTTCAGATTTGTTTTCTTTGTTTCCCTGTGGCCATATGACGAGATGATAGTTGCCATCTTTAAGTTTTCATAAAACTGTTAATTCCTCCCATTAAAAAAAGTTGATTTTCTCTACTTTTCCCATTTCAAATGGCATTCCTTTTGGGAGAGCACCTGAGTTTCTATTTGATATTTGAGAAATATCTTCAGTTCTTGGTCTGTTCATAGAATTGAAGTAACAAAGAGTCTTCCTCTCCTTTCCATATATGATTGATTGGTTGTGCCTGCCCAGAGTGTTGGATTGAGAGGGCATCTGGGAGTGAATCCAAGTGATTAATTAATAATGTCTGCCTTGAGCTCAACAGGCAGCAGTACAATTGCTATGTATCTGTCAATTCTTTCCTAATCCCTATCAATGGTAAAGTATTTGTTTTGATTTCATTTTTGTTGCTATCCAGGTTATCAGCATTGGAAATAACAATGGTTTTCTTTTTTCATTATCCTTCAGGTAGTGAGGTGGTGATAAGGAACATGTCTAAGTAAATATTCAAATACTTTTCTCCCTACTTGAATGAAAACCTGCCTGTGCTGTTTAAATTGTCCTCCCTCCCCCTTCTCTTTTGTTCTCGCTCCCTCCATCTATCCCATTCTCTCATGTTTGCTGAACATGTATAGTAAGGAAATTTCAAATGTATTGCAACTCTGTGGCGTATGGCATTCTGTTAATATATATCATTATTTTTATGCATGTGCTCTTTGACTTTTAGAAAATTCTTTTAGGAGCATAAAGTTCATCTCCGATTGTACCAAGTCATACTGTTGTGTTCTTAGCCCATCCTGTTGCAAAAGAGAACCATAGGAGTAGATGTAGAAATCAGTTTTCACCTCTGGAAAACAATTCAAAACTGTGAGCCCATTAAGTGCTGGGGACTGTCTGGTTATGGCATGGTACAGTAGCCATCAGTAAGGCTTCTTCCCAAGATTGATGGGAAGACACAAGTTAAATTTTCAATTCTGTTCTTGTTTTAGTTTGGAGTAACTGTTTATTTACATTGTTGTTACGTTGATTTGCTAATGAAGTTGATAGCTGTATTTTGTCATCTCACTTCCCACACAGCTACCATGGCCTGACTTCAGTGAAAGTATTTTCCCAGTGGAGATTCAGCGAGATTGTTCTCTGAGCATTTTGAGTGAATAACTGTACTTTTCCTAGTGCTAAACCACAATTGGTTATGTGTATTTCCTGCCAAGGCTAAAAAGTGTAAATTTTGAATATGTTTTTTCCATAAAGAGCAGTTTCAGGTTCATTCAATGTGATCATTTTTGACATTGTGTTTAAGAACAATTTTCATGCTGATTGAATTCTCCTCTGTCAAAGGGAAAAAAATCAAATTCTTTAAAGCACACAAATCTTCTTTAAGGCAATAAATGCAATTAAAAATAACCCTTCAAAATATTCTTTGTAGGAATTCTATTGTGATTGTTACATAGCTTTATTTGTTGGTTCAAGAAATGTTGACTGAGGGCCAAGTAAACACTCTTAAAGGAGCTGTAGTAAGGAAAATAATGTCCTCGACCCCATGAAGCTTAAGGTTTCCTGGTGGGGTGGTAGAATAACAAGAGGTGAATGAATTCACAGGCTGATTAGTGAAGACTTGGAGGAGATTTTAAGCTGAAACTTAGATGAAAATGGGTTGACCATGAAAAGAGCCTGAGGCAGAATGTTCTAGGCAGAGATCAGCAAGTAGCAAGACTCAGGCATAAAGGAGCTTAGATATTTCCAGAGCTGAAATGAGACTGGTGTGGTTAAGTGTGTGTGTGTGTGTGTGTGTGTGTAGTGGAGGGGCAGGCTGGGGAGGTGGGATGTGATTAGGTTAGAATTGTGAAATAAGTACAATGAGAAGCCAGACAAAAATTTTGAAGTGGAGAGTCATTACCTGATCTGAATTTTTAAAAGCTCGCTTTGACTGTATTTTGGAGAATAAAGTACCTATGAGCATGTGCCTGTGTGTTTGTGTTGGTGGTTAAAAATGGAAGCAGTGAGACCAGTTGGAAGTATTAAAATCATCCCCTCAAAAGATAATGGTGGCCTAGACCATAGGGTAGCAATGGAGATGAAGCCAAGTGGACAGATTTGAAATATATTTTCGAGGTATTATCTTATGGATTGTTTGGATATTCAGGGTGCGGGAGAGTCAGGAATCAAATGATCACTTTCCTATTTTTTTTTGCAGCTGGGTATATCATGGTGTCATTTACTAAGATCAGGTTTGGGGAAGGATCGGGTTTTAGAGGGAGATCATGTTCACTTTTAGACACTTAACATGAAACCTATTGCAAAATTGATTAATTCATCAAACATTGATTGAGTTTCACCATATGCCAGAGTATTAAGGATATTTGAAGTCCATACATTGATGGAATTACAGAGATGATAGATTTTAGAGTGCTATCAGGGACCATAATTTGAAATGATCCAGGCCAACATCCTCATTTTAAAGATAAAGGGTAAAATTTGAACCATTTCATTTCTCCAGAATTTTCAAGACTTGTCTACAAAAATCATGATTATTTTATTAAATCCTAATTTTACTCATCCAACAATAGTTTTGACATTATTTCCCCTTAGATATATGATAAATATGTCTTCATTTCTGTTTTAATGAATTGTTACAATTAGTATTATTAAAGCACTTTTTGATGCATTCTGAAGTTATAAAAATATAGAGATTAGAGCTATGAGTTCAGTGGCAATGAAGCCAGACTTATAAACAACATGTGCAAGAAGAATAGTAAACCACATTCTGACACACACATATTTTTTACTGAAACATTAATGGTAGACAAAAGGGGAATTTGCCACTTATATTTTTTATATTATCGATGGTAGCTTACTAATTACCTTGAAGCATTTTAGAGGGAATTTTTCAAACTTAATAACTTAATAGAAAGCATAAATTTGAGAGGAAAGAAAAAAAAGAAGGGCCTAAAAGAATTTGTTGTGCAGTGCATTCTAGATTTGTGTGTGTGTGTGTGTGTGTTGCATGTTTGTTTTAAAGTCTTATTTATAAGTTAAGATGTTTGCTCCAAGAATAAATAGCAGTAATGAAATAGCAAGTTGTGTAGATTTGAACAATTTAAATACTGGGAGACAAAAAAGATAATTTAGGGTGGTCTAAATAAGCATATTTATCTAAATTATATTGCAACACTTATTGTTCATTTCGAGTGTGGTATGATTGGCTCTTTATCATAGATCAGCTACTGTGAAAGAAAAGAGATGAAAGTTCTTGCCCTAAGGGCGTAACAAACCTGAAACGTTGGGCATGATCCAATCTGTGCATACACACACACACACACACACACACACACACACACTCACACGAGGGAGAATGTTTCCTGCAGTAATCGGTTATAAGTGGTTACTGCCGTGGGAATGCCCTACAGGGCAAAGGAAGTTTCAAGACATTTTGTAGAGATAGGGGCCTCATAATTAGAAAAGCATTCCTGTATAAAAAAGGCAAAAAAGTGTATATTTAAGGAAATAGATAACAGTCAAGTGAATTACTGGAAGCTTAAAAGTAGTTTAAAGAGACGAAGATTAAAGCAAGGGTGCAAATAGATTGGCATGCATGCCAACAAAAGAGATAATTCTACAGAGAAGATGGTTGAAGATATGAAAATAAGAGGTAATTAGAGCCAAAGTTCTGCTTCACCTCTGCAACTGGAATGGCAGGACTAAATTCAAAGAACTCGAGGCCCAGTAGTGAAAGGTTTGACCTTTCAGGAGGAAACATAAAGGGCTAACAACTGAAACTTCATGGATTTTGTAAATTGGATTATGTACCTACAAATTGATTGAAAAATTAGTGGTTAAAAGAAAGACCAGACAGAAAGACAGCTTGTCTTCTGAAATCAATCGGAAATAATAAAACATGGGTTCTGGGCATGAATATGCCTGAACAAGGATATTTGATTTTTTTTTTTAGTTAAATCTATATGTTTATATTCTCATCAAAGACACGAGGGTGGGAGTGGGCTTCTGACTTCTTGAATAAATGCTTAGAAATAAACGTTAGCAAGAATTTGGAAGAAGCTTTTGGGATAGGAAAATCTCTTTTAATTTTGAGTGACGTATCCCTGGGTCTCCCAGAATGTCCACCTCCTCTATTCTTACTGGGGCAGTTTTAGCATTTCACCTGTTGATCAAAATTTTCTGTAAGATGAACTCGTTCACTTGCTTATGCATATGGTGCACAGCCTTGCACTCCTGCACACATAAACCGAAAATATTTTTCATCACTCCCTCCTGGAGTTTGAGAGTGAATGCAGGGAAAAGGAAACTTGACTGGCCAAGCAGGTTCTTGGTTTTTTCTTAAGCTTTTTCAGTTGTACTAAATCTTGACCAACCAAAGAAGCTCTCAAGAGGATGTTCTGGGGGAAGGAGGGCAGAAACATCTTGAGAACTATGCACATACATAAGAGAAACGTCTTCCACTGAGGTTTTAAAAAGAGTTCCTTTAAACTAGAACATGCATCAGGCTGGTGCTTGTTCAGGTAACCACAGGCCTGCCCGGGCAGACCCTAGTCAGTGCACAGCAGACACAGAGGGAGGCATCTTGGGAATTATGTTTTTGTTGGTTGTTTTAGTTAGTTTTAAAAATCCCTTCTTAACACATTACCGCTAGCACATTCCCATTCTTTAGTTCAACTTAGGAAAAAAAGAATTATTATTATCCAGCTGCTGAGCTCATGTTAGAAGGCAGGAAGGCACAAGAAGCTCTCTCCAGGTTTCCTCGGGGGCAGATCTGTGATTTCTATCTAAAAATTTGGCCAGTGAGTTGATAAACATTTTTTACTCTCCTCCCACGTTTTGTTTTTTTTTTCCATTTTAAAGGATAAGGGTGGGTTAAGAGGGAATTGAATATAACAGAGCACCTTATTATTTCCCTTTCTTTCTGTTTGCTAACTAGGAAAGTCCATCAGTTTGATAATGGAGGAGAACAATGACTGCACGGAGAACCCCCCACAGAGCCAAGGGAGGCAGAACGCCATCAAGTGTGGGTGGCTGAGGAAGCAAGGAGGCTTTGTCAAGACTTGGCATACTCGCTGGTTTGTGCTCAAGGGGGATCAGCTCTATTATTTCAAGGATGAAGATGAAACCAAGCCTTTGGTGAGTAGGAGAAAACGAAAAGCACTGTGGTCCCAAGAGACCCAAGAAGTAAAGTGATTTGCTAGAAACCGATGGAGACTGAGGTCAAACCAAATCCCCGGTCTCCTTCCCTTCACAGGCATCTTTCACACTTTTCCCATTGTTTGCTTGGAGTCCGAGACAATGAACTTGCTAATTGAGGCCAAGAGGTGAATTATACTTGTCCAATATTAGTTTTAATCTTTACTAAGCTAGAACAGAATGAGTCCCTCTAGCAAACTGACTTCATGAGAAAATTTTAATGCACCTCTGCTAGAAAATATATTGTAGCCAAAACATCTTTTTCCCCTCTCAGGAATAAGTTGAAAGCATAGATTTGAAGGAAAACTATAAGCACGACTTTCAGTAATTTCTGAGACATCTTCCGTGTAAATTCTCTGAGGCTTCCCTCCACCTTAACTCACATAAAATACGGATGTGGTGCTAAACTGAACAACATTGATACATTCAACCAGCGTACATAATATACTCTTCCGAGAATAGTCTCTCTGTCTCTCCGTGGTTCCTTGGTGGTCCTTTATTTGCTTATTTACTTACTTTCTCAGCCACAAGTCTCAAGACTGCAATGAGAAAGAAGAAAAATCTCCACCTGCATTTTTGTAACTGCAGTAGCTCTCCCAGCTGGGATGATTGCTTATCAATCGAAGAAAGGAGATGCGAACTGAAGCATCACCTCTGTGTTTTTCCTTCATCTACTTGTAAAATAAATAAATGAGAGAAGAAACATTTCAGATTAGTTTATATAAACAACCATAACAGTATGTTCCTGAGGCTATTTCCTCTTGTGTTCAAGTTCAAGAACTTCATTAGGAATTTGGATCAGGGTTCTGCTTTAGTATTTAAATTCCTGAGGCATTATAATTTCGCAAGGTTCTCATTCCTCTCGTTGAATTAAATAAAAATAGCAACGAAAGTACATACTAGAAACCCCAGTCATTTTTCGAAATTACTACTACTTTTTGAGCATTTACTGTGGCCAGACATCAGACTAGGAACTTACATAAATTATCTTATGAAATACTTAAAATAACATGACCAGATAGATATTGTTAACCTTATTTATGCATGAAGAAACCAAGGTTTAGGTATAATACAGATTACCCAAAATTAAACAGACTGGTGCCATAATTCGCCTCTAGGTAAGCCCAAGTTCATATGGTTTAAGCCCAAGAACTTATAAGTAAATTATTAATAAGAATGCCCCATATTGGTATCGTGACAGTTATAGTACATTTCCATATCTATTATTTCATTAGTTATCGCAAACCAATGGGGAATATGGAGACCATTATTACCGATGAAGAAATTGTGACTTAGAGATATGAAGTGACATGACCAAGATCATATAATCATGTAAAGATCAGAGGCAAAGTAGTGGGTTTTCTGTCTCTTATCCTCTATGGTTTTTTTCTCATTGCTCCATGTAGTACTATATAACATTCAGATTAAGGTATTATGTTGAACATAAAATTGTTTTTGCCAAACGCAGAGAAAGGGATCAGCTTAATGTGAAAAAAAAGTGGAAGATGGGGTATCCAATGTGGGGACTTTGGTATGGAGAAACACATTGAATTCGATAGAAATATGAATAAGATTCAATGTTTGACCCTATGGACTCTTATGGGATAGGTTGTTAACCAGAACGGGTACAATTAAGTGATTAATTAGGCATGATCCAGGACCTAAACAGGTCATTAGGGGGGCACACAAGATTCAGGAGCTGAGTGAGTAGAGAAGTGAAAGCAGACCAAAGAAATGCGACTCTTTGGTGAGTTGGGAGTATCTTCTAGTAATGAAGGTAAGACACAGTGGGTCAAGCCTGAGGCCAGTGTTTCTCAAATTTGAGAACTTGCAGATGTCAGAGAATGTGTACACAAACCCCAGTTTGAGGAACTCAGCCCCAAACTGTCCAAAAAGAATATTCCTATATTGCCTGGGCTAAATTCCTCTGTGTAATTTCTCACAAATAGTATTCAGTACAATGTGGTTATTTTGATAAAAAATTAGAAATATAAATAAGAAAAGGCAAAAACTTCTGATTAATTTAAATGAAAATCTGCCTCAAAATGAAAATTACCTTATTTCACAATATTTCTAAGATAAATAGTATTTTTATATTAGTATGTTATTAATAGTAGTATTTGTAGGCTTAAAATAACTCAAATTTACAAAATAGAGTTATAGTGATAATAAAGTACTAATTCTTTTACAAACCAAAGGTAGATAGACCATCACCATCCTCTCAAAAAAGGTTTTTGAATTTTTGTTTCTACATATTATTTGTTAAAGATTTATAATTAATAAAACAGGTAAAATTGGGGGTAAATAATTTTGCATTGTTATCTTTTTTATCATTTTTCACAGGAATTCAAGCACTGGGAATTTTAACATTGTGCTTTTTCATTTTTATCTTTTATGCTAATGTGTAAACTCCTCCACACAAAATCAGATTTCTGTATCTGATTTTGGACACTTAGTAATTTTAAAACATCCTATATTGTCCAATGAACAGACTCATTCATTACTTTAAAGTGGGTTCTTTAAGCGAGGGTAGATGCCTGGCACATTGTAACTGCAAACAGATGTTTTTGAATGAGTGAGTCAATGAAGGTATCTATAGCCATGCAGCAACAGGTCCAGGACTAGGCACTGTGAGTAGAATTGGCTATTCTCAACTTCATATATCGAAATCATAACTCTATTTAAAACAAAAAAATTTTAAACACATTAAATAAGCCCTGGAGTGATGTGTTATAGGACAACTTTTAAGGAATTAAATACCTGAGTGAAGAATAATAGAGCATCTTGAAACATGTTAAAAGTGGAAAAAAATTTGGCTGTCACAAGATCCATCATTTCGTAGTTGAATAGCATGTGTGTGTTTATGAGTGCATGTATGTGATTGTGTGTATGTCTGTGCAGAGCAAACGGACATTGTTAACGAGTGGCTGATGGGGAACTAAAAATCAGCTCCGTGCTCCTAATCCATGCTCCTTCTGCTTTGCTTTCTGTCCTCTCATGAATCCTCAACTTGGTTGTTTATTTTCATCCTCAGTGTGGTGCTTCCAAGGTAAGAATGAATGCCCTTGATCTTCATATAGATTGATGAGGGCTACTTCAATAATATGGGGGAAACATCATGAATGAAATTTTAAAAACTCACTCTTTTATTAATACACATTCCTAGCTAGCTAGAAAGTTTCAATGAACCTAATCTGCTTTTGTTTTCCTCTCTTAGAAGGCACTTCTAAAATAAGAGTATAAAACCCTTGAAATTTGTGTCCCTTCTGTTCTAGATTAAGGTTCACAATTTATTTTAGTAAAAATTTTCGCCGAGTTTTTTTCTTAATAAAAAGAGTCAAATCAAATTCTGTCATAATCCTGGTTATGAAAAACTGCTCATCTGTAGAGGGAATATATAAACAAAATTATAATCATGACAGGCTACCATGTAAATGCTGAATGCTCTGAAAACGCAGGTGCAGCCAGAACCAAGGAGTGCGTGACAACTGTCTAGAGGGGTTGGGAAGGGCTGCATAAGGCAAGAGGTGGCCCTTATGTGGGGTTTTGAAGATTGGTGGGAATATAAATTGGGAAAAGTAATTCAGAGCAGAGGACAAAATGGAGTTGTAAAATAGACATCTGTGGATAGCTCCATAATGATGTGAGGATGGTGATATGGAAGAAACGTGGTTTGAGAGATGAATGGGGCCACGGTGGAAAGCAATTTGTTTGCTGCACAGAGACCGGATTCTCTAGGAGGCAATGAACGGGAAGCTACTTCCAGATCTCCTGTAGCTCTCAAGCTGCACAAGTTTGTTAACCTTTTAGAAAGGAATCATGGCAGTTGTTTCCTAATCTGTTGAAAACCTCAGTTAATGAATATGATTTTCTCAATTAGGTTTTTCTTCCATTTGTGTCTTCAGTTTTCTCTATGAGAACATAATATATCATATTTAGTACATTATGTACTTAATTATGAACTTGATGTGTCATCTTATTATTCAAATTGCACCTTGTCTTCCAAATATTCAACAACCTTCACAAGTTTGAGGACTTAAAAAGTTTCACTGCCCTTTTTCTTTTATTTTCTTTTTAGGTAAAAAGCAAAAGTGTCTCTAGGTTCTACTCTTTCTGGGGATAGTACCAGATTTGTAAACAATCAGTATCCAGCTCTTAGCCACGGTTCCCTGACAGCATATTAGAGGCCTATGTCAAAATGTATATATTTCATATTTAAAATAAATCAAACTAAATATCTTTACTATAAAACAGTGTGCTGAAATAAAGAATTAGGGAATGGGGTGGCAGATGTCCTCTACGTAGAGAGGTCGAGGGTTGAGAAGGAGGACAGCAGGTGCAAAGGCCCAGAGGTGGAAAAGAGGTTAGTGCGTACAGACACCAAAAGGAGATCAGTGTGCCTGAGGCAGATTCAATGCAGTGAGAGGGACTAGAGAAGAGTTTACAGCTATAGACAGGGGCCTGAGAATATTTTTTCCCTAGCAAATAATGGAAGATTGTATTGAAGAATTTTAAGAAAAAGAGTGATATGATCTGATATATGTTTAAGTAATTCACTGTGTATGTTATATAGAGAATGGGCTTCAACAGAGCATGAAAAAAGCCGGGATGCCAGTTATAAAGGCCATCGTGTTCTGCAGGTGAGGAGAAAGGAGATGGGGCCTTCATCTATTAAAGAAAAAGACCTAGCAGACACAGCACATTCAATTATGCTGTAGAATAAGATTTGTATTATAGTGCCTTAGAGAAATCACTTACCTTCCTTTGGAAGGCTGAAAGCCTACAGGATATTTAAATCACACATGGCAAAGTATTTTCATAGTTCAAGCATTTCTGTGCTAAGCTACTCACTTGAAGAACTTCTCCTGTGTCTCTTTCATGATGTGGTTTCCATCAATATGCTTGTCTTATTGATGCCAGGCACATGGAATATGCTATACTTACTTGACTCTGTGAGCAGCTCCCACAAAAACTTGAAAAAAAAAAATTCCCAGCACAATGTATTCAAATTGATGCATGCCTTGAAAAACCTTTTTAGTTTTGCATTCTGGTCATCTTTTGCTAAAAGAATGTAAAAAATGGATTTTCAAATTAGACTTTCTTTTCCAGAAAGATCATTGGTAAGTGATGGATGAAATTCAAATACGATCTTAGGGTGGCTTTTGCAGCACAAAACACTATACTCATTTTGTTCAAACACTGAAGTATTTTAATGACATGTTGAGCATTTTAATTTTATTTATTTATTTTTTTTTTTTTTGAGACAGAGTCTCACGTTGTTGCCCTGGCTAGAGTGAGTGCCGTGGCGTCAGCCTAGCTCACAGCAACCTCAAACTCCTGGGCTCAAGCGATCCTACTGCCTCAGCCTCCCAAGTAGCTGGGACT
>CAUYSK010044712.1:0-24824 GCA_963575035.1 Avahi laniger | reverse complement strand
GAGATTTTGGTGTTTATCAGTTTTCACAGCCAGTGTGACTGTATCTAACTCTCCAAATGCAGTCTGATCCCAAGGCTTGCATTAAGGTAGATCATTATTTCCTCATGTGAGGAAAAATAATAGTATTTTCCTCTTAGGGTTATTGTGAAGAAAAACGAGGGCTTGCACACAAAGCACTTAGTATCTGGCATTTAATAGGTGCCCAGCAAACGTAAGGATTATTGTTATAATTCTTTCAACTCTTTCCCAAGTGAAAGGGGAATTTTTGCTGAGTAGAGAAGGTGCTGGGAGTCAGAACTGCATATGACAGGACTCTTTCTTATCTTCTGTTGCCTGTGTGCCTTTCCGTCAAGTGTAGGGAGCTAAACCCAGGGTGCTTGGTGTCCGTGAAATACACTTTTTTATACCCAAGGGCAATGCTTCCTTGATTTGGTAAACGTGCTCCTATGATTATTTTGAGGTTATTGCAAGGTCCTTGTCCAGAATAGGGGATGAGGCACCCCTTGGATATAATACATCAGAACGCGGGCACACAGTGCCTGGCAGCATTCACTGCCATGCAGAGACCCCACAGCCACACAAGAGAATGCTAAGTCCCCATGTGGCAGCTCAGCTGAATTCCTGGCCACACTCCCTGACTTCAAATAGGTACAGACTGAAGGCACTGCTTCACTCGAGCTCCGGAAATACTGGGACCCCACTGTCAGGTGCTACTCAGAGGGTACAAGCCATGCCCTACAACCTCCTCCCCAGTCACTTTCCAAAAGACCCAGTCAGAGCTAGTGTACTGGATTTCTGTCGCTGCTGTAACAAATGACCACGAATGCAGTGGCTTAAACAGCACAAATTTATTCTCTTGCCGATCTAAAGGTCAGAAGCTCAAAATATGTCCTATGGGCTAAAAATCAAGGTGTTGGCAGGGCTGGTTCCTCCTGGAGGCCTCAGGACAATTCTTTTTTTTTTCCCCTTCTTCCAGCTGCCTGTGTTCCTGGGCTGTAGCCAGGTCACGTCAATCTCTGCTTGCATTCTGCATGGCCTTCTCCTTACTCCTAGCTCCTGCCTCCCTCTCATAAGGACCCAATGATGATATCAGATCCACCAGGATAACCCAGGTAATCTCTCCAATGCAAGATCTTTAACTTAACATCTGCAAAACCCCGAACAAGGTAACAGTCACAGGTTCCTGGGATTGGGATGTGGACATCACCGAGGACTATTATTGGCCTAGCACAGCCGAGAGGGAGGAGTGGCCGTGCCTGGCACCTGCGCCACGCCGGTCAGCAGCACATGCTCCCAGGATCGGGGCAGCTGAGGCCCCCACCCTGGGCAACTGGCGGGGCACATGTGAGGGGGTCGTCTCCAGAGAACTCTGAAAAAGCTAGGCCTGGGGTTGGGGGTGAGCGGAGAGAGGAGACTTGCAGGAGCTGGAGGGACAAATGAGCAAGTACACGAGCCAGGCGGTGGCAAGAAGCCAGTGACTCGGCTTTCACACACCACCCTGGCAATGCCAGAGTGGAGCCATTTTTCCAGGTCACAGAATAAAGTGAGGGAAAAGAGGAGGACAGGGCCGCTTGTCCACCAGTGTTGCCAGCAACACGTGTTTTCGTACAGAGAGCAAGAGGCTGTCTGGGCAAAGCTGACCTGAGACTGCCGCTCGCGGAGCTCAGCTAATGAAGACCTTGGGTGGCCGAGGCCTCGCATCCCTGATCAGCCTCCCAGATAGAACTCTCATCTCAGGCCCCCTGAAAGGCCCAGCACAAGCAATAGAACCAATTAATTAGAGAAAGTGGTCTCCACACGCACACTTTCTGAAGAGGAGATAATTGGATTTCTGTGGTTACAAACGCAAACTTGGTTCGGGCTCTCCCAAGAATGGAGCCATTTTCGTGACAAACGCAGCAGATTTTCTTGTGTTTCATTAGATGCAATTCCACTGCCTGATGGGGTGCTCACTTTATAATTGGGGGTGATGTCTGCCAGGGGACTGAGGTACAGGGACAAAGACCACCTATGTCGTCAGAGTGAGGCCAAGTCTCCACTTGGGGGCTGGAGGACATGTTTTGGGGTATCAGGACAGCATGGGTACACGGCTCTGAAGCCTACGCTCACGAGAACCGCCACACACGTGTAGCGGACGCTCATCATTGTGGACTAATAGTCACGACTTGCCTGTTCAGCTTCCATTTACGCCACTTCCAGTAACAGCTCCTAATTCTAATCTGGGGACCGTCCTGGCCTCATTCTTAAGGAATGGCGTTGGCAGGGGCCTCATCGTCAGTGTCCAGAGGCAGCACCTGCCTGGGCCACTCACACATTCTACCCCCGCTCCCTCCCTGGCTACGCAGCCGGCTTGCTGACCGGGCACACCCCTGGGGCCAAGATGGTGAAAGTGGGAGCTGCCTCCATCTTGCTGCCGTGATGGGGGAAACTGTGGGGTGTGGACTGGGGAGAGAGAGAGACAGAGAGAGGGGAACGTACCCTGGGGACTAGGAACTCTATTCAAGCACTTAATTCAAGTAATGCCTGAAGTTATTAACCCCAGACATTTTAATTCTAAGGCCAATAAATTCCTTTTATTTTTTTGTTAAGTCAACTTTGCATGGTGATTTCTATCCCTTGTAACAGAGTCCGCCTGGTGAAAATAACTTGCCGCCTGCTTAGGGATTGCCAGGTGCCCGTCCCTGTGCTCAGCCTAGAGTGCGTTTCGGCCCCATCCTGGAATGTGTCACAAGCCGATCCATGTGCATGCGGCTCTGGGGCACGCAGCCAATCAGGGCAGAGCTGAGACGGTTTGTCCGGCTTCAACACCGCCTGTCATCCTCTTAAACACTCTGCTCTACAGGCAAAACCTGCCATGGACCCCCACCACCACCCCCAGCGTCCCTCCTCATCCCTCTGGGCTGGCTGCCTGGCTAGGGAGCCTAGCTCTGTAGTGACTGATGAGCGGGGTACAAAGCCTCTCCGACCTGGGGGCCTGGAGCCCCATCAGGTGGCCCCTGTCCTCCCCAGCTGACAGAGGGCAGAGCTCTCCCGGGCCAACCCTTCTCCTGGGCAGTATCTGAAACTATTACATGATCCGTGAGGGTGCACGGCGGGCAGGGCCTGGGAGAGAGAGCAGGAGTCCCACAGAGGCCGTCCGCTGCTCATTTAATTCTCACTCCTGGTTTGACATTTTTCAGATGAGCAAACAGAGGCTCAGAAGGTGGGGGTGGGGCGAGCATAGTTTAAGGCCCTGAAACCAGGAAGGGTGGCAGAGCCGGGGTTGGCCCAGAGGCATGTCACTCCCAGGCCCAGGCTTTTCCCTCTGGCCTGGTGCCTCATTAACAGGGAGGGGCAGAAAAGCAAAGCCCAGACTTGCCCTCTAGTCCCAGCTGCTGTCCCCAGTCTGTCAGGCTGTGGGCCTTCTAGAATTCGCCTCCCCACCCGATGGCCAGTCAGCAGCTGTTTTCCGGGTCTGCCAGCCGAGGCCCGGGTCCGGGCTGAGGCTGGGGCTCTGCGTACTCAGGATCCTTTGCTGTACAGCCCCCATCAACCCTGGGGGTTGCCTGGTGCCTTAGTCTGTTTTCTGTTGCTGTAACTGAATACCTGAGACTGGGAAATTTATAAAGAAAAACAAATTATTTCTTACAGTTCTGGAGGCTTGGAAGCCCAGGGTCCAGGGCCCCATTTGGTGAGGGCCTTCTTGCCGGTGGGGACTCTGCAGAGTCCCGAGGTGGTGCAGGGCGTCACACGGTGGGGGCAGCAAGGGTGTTCCGAGAGCCGAACTGGCTTTTATAACAGACCCACTCTTGTGCTAACTAACTGTGATAACTCATTAATACATGAATGGATTAATCCATCGTCCCTTCAAGGCCTCTCGCTTTACACTATTCCATTGCGGATGAAGTTACAACCTTTGGAGGAACAAACATTCAAACCGTAGCACCTGGTTTGCTAATGGCACCAAATTTCCGCGGAGCCAGGCCTGGCCTGAGAGCAGGATCAGTAGTCTGGGCTCTGACATTCCCGACTCCAGGCAGCCTCCCTTCCTCAGGGCCGGGCACAGGGCTTCGTGTCTGCCATGGCCAGGGTCCTGCTGGTAGCAGAGAGCCCACCTGGGGCCTTGGTGAGGACAGCGAGTACCCAGGATGCTCATCACCTGCATCTCCTCCTGCATCCCCCTTTTATAGCTGATCCACACCCAGACCTTCCTGCTAGAGAACTTTCACCCTCTCTTCTCTAGTTCCTGGGGAATTTCCTGGAGGCAGACAGCTGGCGGGGGCTGCGTGTTCACGACCCCGCATCCGCACAGGAAGAGTGGATTCCATCCCTCCTCCTTTTCGGGTCGAGCTGAAGAGCTGAGAACTGTGGTGCTTCGGTTGCACAACCTGGCATTGCCACAGACAAGAATAGAAACCAGCCCCCTTGATCCGGGAGATGCCCCCGCAGCAATTTCTAGTTCTTTCTGCCTCGTGGAGGAAGCAGAGGCTTCCCGAGATAGCAGGCCCCCCGGGACATGCGTGCAGGGCAGACCATTAATAACCTCGGAACCTCTTCTGAACCATGGGGGAGAACTGGAGAGAGGCAGGGGGCTTTCATCAGGTTTCCCCTAAGGATGTGTGACCCAGTTGGCCTGGTCTTCTGGGGCCACACTTAATGGCCGAATAAATTGGTGAGAGTCCCCATCCCCCACTTCGGGGATTCCCGAGACTTCCCATGGGATGCGTCTCACACTCTCCTGATGTCCCTTAGCCAATTTTTGCTCCCGGCTAGACCCTTCCTCCTCACCCCAGCATCTCTCGTGGGCACCACCGTGGTGTGTGACGATTTGTCCTGGAGCTTCCAGCCAGGGGTGGGGAGTTGCCACAAAGGCAGGGCCTTCGAACTCAGAACAGGAAACTGCTTAAAATCCAATCCCTGGGCTGTTCCAAAGGCATACACGTGACAGGAGGACTGTGACTTGGGGAGCTAATGTACAGCACGGGGCCTACAGTTAAAAATGCCACATTGTGTACTTGAAATTTGCGAAGACAGCAGATCTTAAGTGTTCTTGCCACACACACAGTAGTAATGGTGGGAGGTGATGGATGTGTTAATTAGCCTGATTGTGGTAATCATTTCACACTGCATATGTGATATCAAATAATTGCACTGCATAGTTTAAATGTATACAGCAGGCCCTCAAGTAACGTCATTTCATTCAGTGTCATTTCATCATAACGTTGATGAGAAAGAAAATACCGCTTCCAGCCTTGGCTGAGTTTGCACGTTTTCCTCACACCTGCCTGGGTTTTCTCCGGTGCTCCCGGTTCCTCCCACATCCAAAGCTGTGCCTATTAGGTGAACGGGTGTGTCTACATGGTCCCAGCGTGAGTGAGTGTGTGTGTGAGTGTGTGTGCACATGAGCCTTGCGTCAGATGGCATCCTGGCCAGGGGCTCTGGCCACCCGCCACCCTGAACTTGAATAATTGGGTAAATTATTGTCTTACTTGTTTTTATTAATGTTTCTTAAATGTATATATAGTTCCCATGTATTTCAATGTTTAATGTTAGAAGTGTTCTGGTATTTATTTAGATGTTCGGTGATGTTTTCTTGACCAGAAATACGCTGTAGGAACTTAACTCTTGTTTCTGTCAATCAGCCGATGGTCAAATTGATGTTGTTACAGGCAGTTTTGTTTAAAGCAGCAGTTTCCAAGAACCTATCGAGATGGTAGGTGAGAATTTACTGTACAATTTTTGTCACGCATACTGCAATAAAGCTGGAAAAATCCCCAAAACAAAACAAACACAATCCAGTCACGGCTCTTACGCCTTCCTTCTCTGCCCCCACCGCTCAGAGTTCCTCCTTGCGCTACATTTCTCCCTAAAGTCCAGCCTGCTCCCACGCGGTTGGGACCTTCTGTCTTCCCTGCTTTTCTCAATACCCGGACCCCCCTCCCTGCCTCCTGGCTGCCGAGAGAGAGCTCCTCATCCCTTTTGCTTAATTAAGCAGGGAAAGGTAGAGCTAGCTGTCTCCCGCTCACACTAGGCTCTGGGTTTCCTTTGTGTTAAACCTGAAGGGGCCCAGGAATGAATTTTCCTAAATAAATAGTCATCTGCCCTGGGCCTTTGTCAGGTAAAATATGCAGAACTGGAAGTCACTTGGAAAGCAGTTTTTCTTTCATTTGTACCAGGTCAAATTCTTAGGTCGTCCTCCTCCACCAACCAGAGAAAATTTCCCAAGGGGTGCTGATCTCCGACCTCCCTCCCCGGGAAGCAGGGTCCCAGGGCAGCCCTTCCTAGAGAGGAAGGCAGGGTTCCCAGGCAGAGACAGGGGTTTGAGTGAAGACCCCAGGGCAGCAGCTAGAAGAGAAAAACAAGAGTCAAGGTCGGGGATGGCAGAGTCTGGAAAAAGTCCCAGAAGCGAAGGCAGTGAGCTGGGTTTTGCTGCAGAGCAGAATGGAGTGGGTCAGAACACAAAATTGGCTGGGCTGTCTGTTTAGGGTATGCTAGATTGAAAGGTCTGGTTCCTGAACTCAGAAGCAGTTCACCCTGCGGACGAGGTCGGGGCATCGAAGAGCAAAGACAGGGCGTGTGAAGTGCAGGGCCTGGTGCACGTGCTCTGAAGGACGAATTGTGCACAGCTCCGCACTGGTTCAGCGGTCTGCTCTCCTGGAAAAATGAAAAAAGATAAACTCCACAGTCAGGTTATAAAAGCCGTATCAAAATCGAAATCCCTTGAAATCAGGAGTCAGCCACGTGGGACCTGACGGTGTCTGGGAAGGCGGTGGGGACGGTGTGTGGCACAAGCGTTGTCTAAAGACATTTGAAGTAAAAAAAAAAAAATGTGTAAAAACACTAATCCAGGCAAAGAAACACAGGTAGGGCAAATTCGAGTGACGGGTCCCCTTGTACGAACTCTGTTTACAGACACATTCAGCACGTGCTAATGACGGAAGTGCTGGGAGCGCTTGCTGCATCGAAATCGCCGAGCTGCAGAGAGCCCAGCTGCAATGTGGTTTTGCTCCAGGACGGTGCTGAGCTCTGCGCTAGGCAGGCAGATCCACCCTGATATGCGAGTTCTGATTTAAGAATTGATTGCTCAGGAGACTCTGTGAGTGTGCACATTCATTCCTATTCAAACCACCACCAGCCCGAACCTGCTGTTGCTGGGCAGTCAGCTACAGGTATGGGGCCCCACTCGAGGCTGGTCACTGGGGGTGGGGTTCTAATCCCTCCTGCTCCTCCTCGGAGGGGTCCACGGCAGTGGTGAGGAATCAGGACCAGTGGAATGAAGAGATCGAGATCAGGGTGTGAATCCCAGATCTGGCACTTACCCTCTGTGTGATGGGACACAAGTCACTTCACCTCTTTGAATCCGCTTTTCTCACCTGTGCGGTGTGGAAGCAGTAATACCTGCCTGCCCCCCAGGCTTCGGAGACATCAAGTGAGATAAAAGGCACAGGTGGCCTCCAGAAGGTCAAGGCTATTGCTTTCCGCAAAAAGGCAAATGAAACAGGACTGAGACGCACTTCAGATGCTAAGATTGAGCCAGACTTAGCATATTTAAAAGGATTTCAGTAAGTAACAGAATCCTGATGTTTCAGCTTCCTAGAAAAAAAGATGACATTTTCCCAGCCTGTTCTACGTTGGAGCTAGGTTTAAGGTGCGAGTGGCTATAAACTCAGCTGGGAGGGGTCTCCTTTGCCTCTCATTCCCTCGAAAACTGCTTCCTGCGACTGCCAACAACAGGCTATACCTGCAGCATCCATCTGAAATCATGCTGCAATTTTGAGAGTATCTACATGCAAATTCTCAGTGACGCCGTGGAACCATCACACCAGCTTTGCGATACCCACCCCCGCATTTCTTTTATGTGGAGAGAACTGTGCTTTTATGTTTTTAAAGCCTTTCTTGCTCTTCTGTTATAAGCAGCCATACCTAATACTAACTGATAGAGGCTGCACGAGTGTGGTTTCTTCTTGTAACCACCTCTCAATTTCCCTCTGTGACGCCACTTCCTGCTCCATGTTCAGCTTGTGTGTTTCTGGCAGAGCTGACTTGACCTAAGACTGAGTAACCCGAGGGCCGAATCCCCTCGGGACAGTGATGGATTGATCTGGGAGTGGCCACATGCCCTAAAATTTCCAATCAGAATAAAATGCAGGATTTTGCTGAGAATTTTGGCTTAATGAGGCGTATCCATTCTGCTAGCCTCAAGCCTAGCCACCTGAGCCCTGAGAGCTCCAGTTAGTCACCTATGACCTCAAGGGGAGAGCCTACAGAGAAGGAATCCATACGGAAGAAAACGAGGCAACTAAATGGAGAGAAAAGTCCATTCTGCTCTCATGATTTTAGCCCTGGATCAAGCCTTGCCTGAAGCCAGTGGGTGATTTAGTTTCGTGAGCTGATAAACTCCCATTATTTAAATGTGCCCAGGAAGGATTTTTCTGTCACTTGCATTCAAAAGAGCTCTAACAGAGGATACATTAGTTCAAAAACAAGATAGTTAGTGTTCTAGTAGGCTAAATATAGGACTTCCAAAGGGGAAAAAACCCACCATGGCCCAATAGGAAAAACACATGGAAAAATGGAGCAGTTTGGCTTTTTTCAGGGCACCCGGGTCATCACACAGAGCCGCACACTTCTGAACCACAGCTGTAGTGTGCGTTCTTGCGTCTCCCACCATTTCAGTGTATGCACACATCAGCCTATCATGTAATAAGGACTTTTAAGATGGTGAGGAGACTGTTCAGCCCAGAGACAACAGTGAGACACTGCGGGAGGAAGGACGGAGAGGAAAAGGGCGGAGAATTGCCAAATCCTGCAAAGACCCACCCCTCTGTGTCCCAGGGTTAGTTCCCTCTTACACAGACACCATCACAATCTTTCCCAAACTCGCCTCACGTAACACTTTGCTGGCTAACAGGATGATTGTTAGTGGTACATAAATTTTTAAAAAATGTTTTAACAGCTAGCTTAGTAGTTTTGGGTTGTGTTGTCAAAAAATCTTTTTTTTCTACTTAAAGAATATAACCTTTACTCCTAAAATGTATTAAGTAAAAGAAAATATTAAATAATTAATAGCAAAAGAGTCGTACCAGTTTGGTGAGATGCGATAGTTGTGTGCAAGACATTGAATTTTAGGAAAACTGCATTACCTCTTTTAACTTTGAGGGTAACCTTGCTCTACAGAGAGCATCATACCCATTTCACAGAGGAGGAAAATGAAGTCCGGTGCGGGGAGTGGCAGAGCTTATTATACCAGACTTCAAAGCCCTTGAAGCCCTGGTCCAAGATTTGGGACCTCTGGCCTTCTCCCCCGCAACCAGCGTCTGGTCTCATCAGACCCCGAGTGGTCTAGTGAAGGTTCCCCCTGCCTGTGGCGGAGCGTGGGCCTACACAGAGGTGATAACTTGAAATGCTGCAGAAAAGAATGAAAAGGCCTGACCTTCCTAGAGAACTGCACCGTCCTTTGTTTGAACAGTTTCCAGGGAAGCCTAATTAATCCCATTGTTGATGCTAATGCACTGCTTTTTTAAGACTCAGAGTTGATGCTGCAAGCAAATTTCTCTTTGATTTAAGGCTTTGGAAAGAAGACAGAAGTTTTATCAGACATGCCTGCAGTTTGCTCTGGGCTCCACACACTGGAAAGTGAAGGCCCATTTAGCTGTGACAGGGTGGCCAGCCCTCCTGAAAACACCACTTCTTATTTGGTCACCTTTCAAAGACCCTTTTCTACTTGGAACTTCACTGGTGAATTTTCTCTCTGTTGCCTCTCTCACAAACATATGGATTACGAGCCAGGCAACCACATACATTCTGTATACACGACAGCAAAATAATCATAATAATAATAGTAACTGCAATGATAACAAAGTTACCATTATTTAATTCTTACTACATGCAAACATTTAAACATTTGGAAACACATTTCAAATACAAGAAACATTTTCTGACTGTTGATTATGGAGTGGGCACACAGAAATGAGTTAGATATAGTGCAAAAGGAGGAATAGGTCAATTAGAGAGGTAGATACACATCACTCTGATAAAGTCAAGGGGCCATTTGGGTTGGGTATTGAGGGATGACTAGGAGTGCGCTACATGAAAAGTGAGGATAAGGGGCATTTCAGATCTGGGGTAAGCTTACGTTAAATATCACAAGAGTGCAAGTGTAACATCACATGGCTAGTAGAGGGAAGAATGGGGATTTAAATTCATATTTGGTTGACTCAAAAGTCCAGGCTGATGGGAAGTATGCTATTCTATTGAGGAGATAAAATTGACACAACTTGAGCAGCTGAAAATGATTAAGTTTCCACTTTAAGCAACAGGATGAATGGAATGGCAGAAACTGAACATGGTTACCCTAATATTCATTCTCTCTCATTTTTTTTTTTTTTTTGAGACAAAGTCTCACTTTGTTGCCCTGGCTAGAGTGAGCGCCATGGCATCAGTCTAGCTCACAGCAACCTCAGACTCCTGGGCTCAAGCAATCCTCCTGCCTCAGCCTCCCAAGTAGCTGGGACTACAGGCATGTGCCACCATGCCAGGCTAATTTTTTCTATATATTTTTAGCTGTCCAATTAATTTCTTTCTATTTTTGGTAGAGATGGGGTCTCGCTCTTGCTAAGGCTGGTCTCTAACTCCTGAGCTCAAACAATCTGCCCGCCTCGGCCTCCCAGAGAGCTAGGATTACAGGTGTGAGCTACCGCGCCCAGCCAATTCTCTCTCATTTTGTTAGTAATAAAACCTCTAGTTTTTCACTGGATACCTAGAATAGAGGCTCTGTTTCCTAGCATCGCAGAAAGCAGGTATGACATGTACCTAAGTTTTACACAATGGGATGTAAGCAGAAGCATCATGTGGCAGCTTTTGGAAAATGCCCTTAAAATACAGCTGGGCCATGTCACTTGTCTCCCTTCTTGTCCTTCCTCATCCTGCTGTTTGGAGTGTGGACGAGATGGCTGGAACTCATCAGCTTGATGATGAGCCCAATTCCCAGGGGATGGTGGAGGCGAAAGCTGGAAATGGGCTGGGTCTAAGACCAAGGTGCAGGCACCACACAGCCCGGGGTGGCTTATCTTGGACTTACTGCATGTGAGAGGGAAATACAAGTTCTGTGTCAACCCCATCCGCTTTGATGCAGTTGGCCGAGGGCATCGTCCCTAAGGCTGCTCTGGCTTCAAGCCTTGGGGTCATCCAGGACTCCCTGCTACCCCCAACACCTCAAACAATCTTGGTGGCTCTGCTCTCTAAATGTACCCAGAATCCCACCACTGCTGTCCGTCTCCACTGTCATCCTGCCCCCGGGTCTGAGCCACCATCCCTCTCACCGCAAGAGCCTCCTGATGGGCTCCCTGCCACCACCCTTGCCTCTACAGTCCGTTCTTATCAGAGCAGCCAGAGGGATTCTTTCTAAATGTAGCTGGGTCGTGTCCCGCCTTTGCTCAGAACTCTGCGTGGCTCCCCGCCCCACTCAGGGGAAAAGCCAAAGTCCTCAAGAGGGTCTGCGGGGCCTTACATGAGCTTTTACCTCTTTGATCCCTCTTCTGAACTAGTCTTCTCCAAACTCTGCTCCAGCCACGCTGGTCCCGCCACTGCTCAAACTCAGCAGGCACATTCCTGCCTCGCGGCCCCTGCACCAGCTGCTTCCCCTGCCGGGCGTGCCGCTGCCCCGACAGCCACGTGGGAGCTCCCTGTCTCCAGCCAGTCTTTCCACAGAGGTCCCCAACACCCAGCTTAAAATTACAACCCCCTCCCTCGCTGACTTCCAACCCTTGTCATTCCGTTTGTGCTTATTTCTTATGCTTATTGTTCTTAGCCTGTCTCCCCCGCCGAATGGAAGCTCCGTGAAGTCAAGCATCTTTGTCTATTTTGTTGCTAATGTATTTCGGACACCTACACAACACATAGAGAAACACCATTTTCAAAGTTTTTTTAAAAAAATGGTATGTTAAATATATACAAATTAATAAAGAGAATAGTATCTCCAACTCCTGTATATCTACCACCCAACTTCGACACTTGTCAACTGCAAACACCCTTGTGCCACCTAAGCTGCCTCCCATCTGCGCCCTGGATCATTTCGAAGTAAATCCCGGACATCCTATCGTTTCATCTGATAATATTTCAGTATGTGATTCTCAAAGCAAAACTCCCCTTTTAAAATATTATAATACTCAAAATTATCACAGCCCCAATCAATATTAATTTCTTACTATCATTAAACATCTAGTTAGTGTTTATTCTTCCCAATTGTCTTATAAATGCTTTTTTTTAAGTTTGTTTTTTTGATTGGGATCCAAATAAAATCCACCGTATGATCAGTTAATACGTCTCCTAAGACTTTTTAAAAATCTATAGGTTCTTTCTCCACCATCTTGTAATTTGTTTGTTGTTGTTGAAGGAACTGAGTCATGTGTCGTCTGACTTTCCCGCCTCTGGACTTTGCTAACTGCATTCCCTGGGTGGCATTTAACAAGTTCCTTTGTCTTCTGTATTTCGTAAGCTGGTCGTTGGCTCTAGAAGAGTACAGATCTGGGTGTGGTATTTTGCCAGTATGTGGTGCTGTGCACAGGACACAGCTCAGATTCTATTGTTTCTCCCTGACATTAGCAGCCTTTGATCATTAATGCCAAAATCCGTTATTTCATTAGGGGTTGCAAAATGGCGATCATCCAATTATACCTTCCCTCGTCACCAAGAGATAAAGTGTAACTTTCCTTCACCAACTATTTGTCTACCCTGAGATACAGTGTATGTAGAACTTTCCAGGGCTCTTACTTGTGTCTAAGGCACATCTAGTCACTACAGATGGTGACGGGAGTTGGGGTTGGGGGGAAAGGTGGTGAGTTCAGGGTTGTGTTGCATGAGTTGAGGAGGCTTTGTTTTGTAAGCCTAGGGACATCTCGGTGTGGAGCTCGGTGAGGCCGGGGCAAGAGTCAACGTATCTACGTCTTCTAGTTGGTAGAAGTCAGAGACGTGCCTGGCCCTTCCTCAGAGCGCAGAGCACTGGGTGGCCCAGAGCAGGTGCCTTCTGTTGGCAAGGGGTTGGGTGGATGGATGGATGGGTGTAACTAGAGATCGCAGCCAGACCCAAGATGGTTCTAATCAATAGACTGCCAAGGGAGAGAGTGGGAAGTGTCATCGTCACCCTCATACTCCATTTCTCTCTATGGGGACTTGGTATAGTAAGAGCAATAACCTTTTTGGTTTGATATTTTTCTATTCAGAACCTTGATATCGATATCCTTTATATTATTTTTTCACTTGGAGAGAAAACTTGCATTACAGTTCCCTTTAATAGGCTATTTACAATCCTGAGGCCCAGAACGCTGCCTGGGCCTGCAGAATGGCTCCTGCCCTTGGCAGCAGCAACTGCCCTCTTTGGGGCTGTTGATCCTGGTGATGATGGGTACATAGTGGTCCTTAGCTCCCCACTAAGTAGGAATGGTTTGCTAGCTTTGGGGAACACTCAGGAGATTTGCAGACTACCCAGTCTGGAGGGAGGCAGAAAGAGAGAGAGATTTAGTCTCAGCTGGTGAACAAGAGGCTAAGTCATCCCAGCCAACTTTCTGGAAAATGCCAGCCTGGCCCACACTGCCCTGGAGGTGGTGGCTTCCCAGTACCTGTTCCTGGTGGTGTGTGCTGACTATCACAGTCTGAGGGATGATAACAGTGAAAACTGCCCTTAGTCCCTGCTACGTGCAACCACTGGGCTGAGAGCCTCACACACACCGGGAAACCATGTAACCTGGGAGATAAATACCTGAGCTTTGGATATGACAAACAGGGTTCCAGTTCTCACTTCGACTGTTACTCACTGTGTGAGCTTGGGCTGGGCAGTCATCTCCCCGAGACTTGGTTCTCTTATCTGTAAAATTGGGGAAATAACTCTTACATCATAATGTCTTTGAGATGATCAAATAAGAAAACGCAAGTTAAGTGCCTAACAAGTGTTCAACACACAGTGGTTATTTTGGTCATTGTTGCCAATCCTAAACTGTGCTTTTCAAACTGGGATTCTCAGGTACCTCCAAGGGGACTCTGACGGTGTTTCAGAAGATGGATATATTTTCAGGATAAAGCTCTTTCTGGAACTTTGGTTTTTATTTAAAATTTTGTTGAAAGAAATCTTTAACAATTAAAAGCAACTATACATTACGGACTAGAATGCACTCTTTATGTTAAGTTTTAACAATGGCTTGGGTTTCAGAGATATTTCATGTATACAGCAGGCTGCTTTCAACGGCACCTCTAACCTTTTGGAGCTGCACGTGCATTCTTCTCTGCCCCCTGTCCCAGAAAAGCTTGAAAAATGATCCTTCAACAACCCAATGCTGCAGATCCCACTCTTATCCCCATTCTCCAGAGGAGGGAAGAGTCTCAGAAATTCGATGAGGCAGGCATCGAGATTTGAACACAGATCATTTTCACTGCAAAGCGATGCCCTTTCCCTGCTCACCATTACATCAGAGCTAAAAAAGAGGGTGACTCAACATTCCAAAGCACATCCCACGAGGCCTATCTGCCTCTGGGCCAGGTGACTTGGCTTGTGTCTTGGCTGGGGCCACTCCAGCAATATATTGCACTGGGTCCACATTCGTAAGGCCCTGGTTGCAATTGCCAGTGACTCGGCACCTAACCCCACTGCGGTCACTGTGGCTGCAGCCTCTCTCCGCCATGCCCTCTGTGATGCCTACTGGGGAGCCCCAGGCGCTAGCAGTGCAGACTTGCGCGGACCAGCATGGAGGTAGCCAGGCCAGATGACACCATCTAGAAGCGGAGAGTTAGGACCCACTGAGGGGTGGAGCTGGGCAGTTGAATTGAGTCCCTCTCCCAACATTATGGACTCTTCTGAGACACAGTGCTCCCAGACAGCCTTTCCAGAATGTTCCAAGTGACTAAGCCACCGGCTTATTCTTTCATGGACCTGTGGCCTGCTGGGTAATGAACTGACTTAACTGGCTGGCATCAGCTCTCCCTCCTGTGGCCTCACTGTCACTCACAGCTCCTCCCACCTGCTAACGTGGTAATGTGCAGCTTTTCTGGGCTCTGATCTCTAGGGGACTGAAGTTACTATTACAGATTGTGTCTTTTCTTTCTTGTCCAACTCCATGCCCTCAGGCTGGGTCAAGCCTCCTCTAGATTGTTGATGGTTTCCATACTTCTGGGAGATTTGAACATAGTGAAATATGTGTGATTATGGGAAGAGCAGAGCGCTGGTATGGGGGTCAGGGCTTTGTCCTGCTCTTCTGTCGTTTACTCGCTGCATGACCTTGGGCAGGTAGCTTCTGTTCAATTCAGTTTGCTCTACGGTAGCGAGAGAGGGAGCTGTCAGTATGAAATGCAGGAAGAGCTTGGCTTTGGGGTGAGACAGACATTGGCACAAATCCTGACTTTGTCACTTTCTAGCTGGGCACCTTTGAGTGTGTGACTTAACTTCTCTGAGCCTCTGTCTCCTCATTTAAAGAAAAATAAAACACCTACCTCCAAGGTTGCTCACAGAATTAGATGAAACAATGCATGCAGTAGCCCAAGCAAGCAGCACATGCTCAGTCCACGTGCACGAATAAGGGAATGAGGTGGCCCAAGGGTTTTCAAACGCTCTGTCAAGGATTCCTTCTTTTCTTCCCCCCACTTATTTTGAAAGATTCTGCCTACAAAAGAAAGCTACTTAACAGGAGTAATCATCAGCCCATTTATTCACTGTTAAACAAAGATGCTCTTTGGAGCTTCTCTTTAGCATAAGGCAACCAACGTGCTGTCACTGAGAACGTAGAACATTTCTAGGCCACAGCAGGAAATCTTCCTTCCTGAATCCCCTCCTCTTGCAGGTGCCAATGAGCACTCCTCCCCCCTGCCCCCTTGCTGGGCACTAAGCTGGAGCTGAGGGTACAGGGATGAACAAAGCGGAAGGGGCCCTGCTCTTACGGAGCTTACCCTCTAGAGCACAGTTAGATACTCATCAAATAATCCATAAATTGGATTGTCCGAAGTGCTCTGTGGGAATGGCATAGAATCAAGAGGGACTAGATGCCCAAGACATGAGAAAAAGCCCCAGAGGCAGCAGAGCCAGACCTGAGCTCCAAAGGATGAATAAGAACTCACTAGACGCAGAAGGGAGGGAACAGCATTCCAGGCACATGGAATAGCATGGGCAAAGGCCCTGTGGTGGGAGCCGGGAGCCTGGTGCATATAAAGAATTGCTAAAAAGTCAGAGTGGTTGGGCCACAGGTAGGAAGGGCCGTGCAGTGTGAGCTGAGGGCAGGCCTTGGGCCCTGTTAAGGGCTGTGGTCTTCATCATCGGATGTGAAAACATCACAGGGTTGAAGTGGAGGCGTGACAGAGAGAGACTCGTCTTGTGAAGAGTTGACTCGAGGTGCAAGGTGAGGAGCAGTTTGGAGTGGAGAAGGGAGAACAGAATTAAAGAGACCAAGAAGGAAACTTTACAGTTGTCTATGCTCGTGATTCTGGAGAGGGGTGACGCCAGAGGCAACGGAGAGGCGTGAGTGGTTTGGGGAAGATGTTAGGAAGGGAGGATGGAGGACGTGGCTGGGGTTCAGGTCCCCGCGCACAGCAGGAGGCGTCTCAGGGTGATTCGTGGGGTTCTGTTGCAAGCGGCTGCACAGAGGAAATTCCTTTTGCTGCCATGGGAATGCGGTCTGTTTGTGGGGGCAGTGGGTGACCGGGAGGAGGTCACGCCTTTGAGTGTGAGACGCTGAGTTTCGGACACCTTGCGCGTTCCACGGGAGCTGCGGTTCCGCCCGACGTCCGCTCGGGCCTGGGTTCCGGAGAGGGGTCTGCGCGTAGACGCGGCCTGTGAGTCACCACCGCGCGGGCGGGAAGCAGGCGGGGGCCGATGAGCTCACTCCCTGACATTTCGGGGAACGCTCAGTAAATGCAGAAGCTCTATTAAGCTTCGTGAAATATTTAAAAATAGCTTCTGTTCCACCACCGCCTCTACCCCCATCACTTAAAAAACTTAAAAGATTTTGGAGGGCCACGTCGGAAACCAATAACCTGTTTGGTTCTTCTACTTCCTTTGCCCAAGGAATTTTTTATTCATATGAATAATCTCAATAAATAACAAAGCCTAGAGGGTAAAAAACAGCTTTAATCTGCTGGTTAAAGCAGGGTTTGAAGGGCTGGATCCCAGACACTTGGATTTCTCCCACCCATAGGTCCCTCCATGGACCCCCAGAGTTCTAAGGAAAACAGCTTGAAACGTGCTGGCCTGTGTGACTTCCTGTTTGCCTCAATTGCTGAAGATTTCTGAGTCTCTCTGATGGTATGATGGGGCTGTGTTGATGATCACCATTTTTATGATGGTTCGGAAGGAAGCCCAGGGTCTCATCAGCACTCTGGGTCATCTTCAGGAACATCAGTTATCCCCGACATCAGACACTTTGGAGACCTTCCACCGACAGAACCCCACACAGGCTGGCTTTCACAGAGGATGCAGTTTAGAAACCCGGCATTTTCCAGTTGAGTTGCTTGACAGTGAGGGCCTGTTGGGTTTCCCGTGTGGCACTCTTGTTAAGGAAATGCAATTTAACTGTCAGCGGAACTAAAGGCATGTGTTGAATACTGCTCGGTGGCATTCATTCTGCAACGACGAAGAAATGGAGGATGCCAGGAGAAGCTTGTGGGTCTGGGGAGAGGAGGAGATGGGTGGCATTTGGGGAGTTCGCTAGTGCTAAATTGCTCCATCTGTTGCATTAATAACCAATCAGTCCAGGGACCTGGGAAAATGGGTAACTGAAGCATACGGTACGTATTAGGACCTATCTGCACATATGCAACTGCTCATTTCATCTGTACGAATGACTGCTTACTTATGCAAATGGCAGGTCTGAGTGCCCATGTTGGGAAATTCTGCTAGGAAGGCATTTCCTTAGGAATCGCTGTATTCAAACCCTCGAAATGCTGAAAAGTCTAGGAGCCACAATGCTAGGATGCATAAATGAAAGAGAGCAAAGCAAGGTGGAAGAGCAAAGTCGTATTGGAAAGAGGTGAGACTTGGAGGCCATGCTTTTCCCAAAGGGGCTGGTGAGCATGGCTTGCACTGGCCACAAGCAGGGCAGACTAACAAAATGCTCGAGGAAAGTTCTTGGATGGACTGGGGATCCACATTTTGGGAGAGGTTGGGCCAGATAGCCCAGTGTGATTCGTGGTACAGAGCAGCATTGGAAATGTAGCGTTACTAGTAATGTAACCCAGATATAATCTCGAGCTATTAGTTGCTCAGGCCCCAAATGAGACTAAAGTCTCCCGAGAACCAAATGTCTCTTGGGGGACTTACTTGTTATGGTTCCTTCTGTCTTCATACTCTCACCCTGTGTTCTATTTATTGCCCTATTACCCCCTTTTCCCCAGAAACCAAAATCAGCTCTGTCACTGATTTCTCCAAGTGGTCCATGTTTTGTTTTTAGCATGTGTAATGTTTGAAAACTGTACAAGAGTGGGCAGATGTGGGTAGTATCCAGCGGAAGCTGTGACGCCATGCGGTCTCCAGCGTGCTGCCGTCTCCTGGCTCCCTTCCCACTCTTTCTCCCTCTTATTCCACCATCCACCTCCTCCCAAGCAGCGAATAATATCCCTTCCTCTGTTCTGTTCAAGCTTAAATGCTTTGCAATCTCTGCTGGGACTTCAAACACTTATCAAATTATTTTCCCACTAAGACAGCTATCACTTTTTACGAGAATTTTGGTAAATTCAATTTTCTACAACTTGTTATGTAAAAACGGACCCTGATTCAAAATCCAATATAAGCTTCTCCATACGATATTGACATTTCCTCTTTTTTTTGGTTGCCAGAAGGAAAAGTGGGTTTGCCTAAGCAGTATCAGGTCCTTGGACAGAAGGTGACTCAGAATACTCTTGGATCCAGCTAAATTGTTTAAAGCAATCAGGGAATGTATCATCTCACTTAGAAAGAACTCTAAAAGTGAGGAGCTCTGGCTTGGCTGTTTCAACAGCTCAGTCATCTTATTAAAGACTTGTATTTTCCCATTCTTCACTGTGAAATCTTCAGTAAGTAAACCTTGTTCTTTCATAGGCTCCCCACATGCTCCACTTTCCACTATGATTGGCCTAGATTAAGCAGAACCCAATCTCACAGCTTGTGGTGTAGGGGTAGATTCCCCCAAAGCCCAAGACCTTAGAGGGAGGGTGAGTCTCTGAACAGAGTGTGTGGGTTCTGTTGAGAAGGGAGGATAGAAACCTTGGGTCGACAACCCATTTTATCTGCCCCAGAGGATGGGAATTTAATGGAAAACAGAAGGAAGTTTCCATAAGGCCGTGGGCAGCGCTATTTTTTATGGTCCCAGAGGCTGCAATAGGGTCTTGCATAGGTACACGGAAACTGGAGAATTGAGCTGCTTTCTCTCTAGACCAAGAACTCTGGGGTTCGAGCAAAGCTTTGTTCCCATCCCATCTTCCAGAGAGGCCCGAGACCTCCACGAATTTGTTATCTTCCATATCAGCCCTGAAGTCCCATCCGTGAGCCCCCATGCCTGCCCCAGCCTGAGCATGAGCTCACACCAACCCCACAGAGCCTGCATTCAGGTGCAGCGTCCTAAGTACAGAGCGCTGGATTGGCCCCTGCATTACTCATCTTCATTACTTCCTGCCTTCACTCCAACACCTGGGTACTTCTGGGCCCAGCTTAGAGAGAAGAAACTGACCTAAAGCACACAAAGGTTCACCACATCTGAGAGCTCATGTGACAGAATCTGGACTCTCAAGGCCCCTGCGTTTCCCCCGGCCACATAGATCTCATTTCCATAGCCGGTGGTGGCCCCAGTTGGCCCCAGCACGAATGGCCGTAGAATTGCCATAGACTCAGTTACCACCACCTCCCTCTCAGCCCATCTGCAGGTGCCAAGCACAGGGGCTCACCGGAGCTCACCGGCAGCAGGTATTTACCAGCTGGAACGACTTTATATTCTACTTGCTAAATTGGATTTCTTTTAGAAAAGGGTAGGGCGGCAGATAAAAGCAGATTTTATGGCTACCCAATCAGAGGAAGCTAGATTTCATTTGAGCAGGTGAGACTGGCTGTCTTTCAGCTTTCTTTTTTAAAACCTCAGGGAAGCACTTAGATGTTGAGGCCAATTCATCAGGCTTTAGGAGGCTTTTTTATTAGTCACTTACAGCAAACATTTTCCCCTTTACAGATGGTTGCCTATTGCAACAAAAATCCCCATGTAGGCTCAAAGCCAAGCTGAGACTGGGAAAGCCAGGGGGACGCTAAGTGGCAGCATCTCGTTCCAAGTCAGGAAGGAGAGAATTCACGAAGGTGCAGGGCACGTCAATGGGGAGAGAGGAGAGCTCCAACAAATGGTGCTGTGACGATTCAACATCCAGATACAGAAAATGAACATCGACACTTAGCTCACGCCGCAATAATAATCAACTCAAAACTGATTAGAGATTTAAACATAAAGTCTAAAGCTATAAAACATCTAGACGAGAACAGGAGAAAAATTTCTATTACCTTGGGTTAGACAAAGATTTTTATAGATGGACTCATAAAGCAAAAACCATAAAGGAAAAAAAATTGGTAACTTGGACTTCATTAAAATCAAAAGCTTTTGCTCTTCAGGAAACACTGTTAAGAAAATTAAATAACAAGCTACAGACTGGGAGAAAATGTATGAAAATGAAAATATATCTGATAAAGGACTTGTATCCAGAATATGCTCAATGATTAGAAGAAAAACACCATTAAAAAATGGACAAAAGATCTGAACAGACACTCACTCAAGTAGAGATGCAGATAGCAAAGGAGCACGTGGAAAAAATGCTCATTGCCATTAGCCAATAGGTAAATGCAAATTAAAACCAAAATGAGATGCTTCTATGTACCTATTAGAATGGCAAAAACAAACACCGTCAATGCCAAGTGCTGTAGAGGAGGCAGAGCAACCATGACTCCCATGCATTGCTGGCAGGAAGGAAAAACGGTGATTCCAGCCACTTCGAAGAACAGTTTGGCGATATACACCCCCCGTATGACCCCACGATCCTACTATAGATGTTCACTCAAGAGAAATGAAAATGTGTGTCCACAAAAAGACCTGGATGTGAATGTTTATAGAAGCTTTGGGTTCATAATTGCCCCAAATTAGAAACAACACAAATGTTCCTCAACTAATAAATAGATAAATTGTATAAGACGGAAAGCTACAGCTAAGGTTTGAATGTCCGCTCCAAAACTCATGTTGAAATTTAATTGCCACTATGATCACAGTAAGAGGAGGGACTGTCAAGAGGTGATTAGGCCACGAGGACACTGCCGTAATGAATGGATTAATGTCATTACGGTAGGATTGGTTTTGTTATCATGAGAATGGATTGTTCTAAAAGCAAATTCTCTCTTTTTCTCTCATTTTTGCTCTCTTTTGCCCTTTTGCCTTCTGCCATGGAATGACAGCACAAGTCCCTCACCAGATGCTGGCACCATGCTCTTGGACTTCCCAGCCTCCAGAACTGCGAGCTAAATAAAATTCTTTTTTTGTTTTTAATAAATTACCCAGTGTGTGGTGTTTTGTTATAGCAACACAAATAGAGTAAGAGAGCTACTAAGCAATAGAAGGGAATGAACTACTAATATATGCAATAATGTGGATGAAAGAAGTCAGATACAAAAGGCCACATACTGTATGATTTTATTTATGTGATACTCCGGAGAAAAAATAAAACTATAGGGATGGGTGGCAGGGTGGGTGGGTTAGGAGTGGGGACAGAGTGGGGGAGGTTGTTGACCACAAAAAGTCATGTGGGAACTTTCTAGGGTGATGGAAATGTTCTATGTCTGAACCATGGTGGTAGGTACATGACTTCAAATCTTCATCAAAATGCACTGACTTGTGCACTTACAAAGGGTACGTTTTACTCTTTGTAAATTATCTATAAAGCTGACTTTAACAAAAAGAGTGAGAGAATTTACATACTGCTCTTTTTTCCTCCCAATAATACAAAAATGTGATAATGAAGGTGAAAATAACAATGTCATCACAATTTTTTCAATTGTAGAAATTTACACTGTAGCGCATTTATTTAATACCAAGCATCATAGGCCTGTATTCTCCGGAGCACAAAGCCTGTGAAATAGGATAATCTTTCCTTTATCTTCTGTTTCTACCATAAAACAAAACAAAAAAAATGGACTTTCATTTTTCAAATGTTCTTTTTCTGGAAAAAAGATAATATTTTATTTCTTTCTACTCTGTTTCAATCCACAAAAGAATAGAGGCAGCTTACAAGATAGTGTTCAATAAAGTAGAGGCAATAAACAAAAAATCAGGGCCAAGGAAAATCTACATCACACAGGAGGTCTAGAATAAGGAGGAAGTTGGGATATGGATGGGCAGACCATGAACCTCCACACACTCGCTCACTTAGCCACGACCTTCTTGATGGCCAAAGGAGGGGGGAGGATGGAAAAATGAACAAGTCAAAGAATTTACACAGCACATAACCAGAAACCCTCTAGCTCCTCAGTAGGGACATGGATGCAAGACAAGCCACTAAAGTGATTTCAGTAGCTTTCCCCATTTCTAATTGGCTTTGATCTGGGAGAGAGTTAATTCAGCTGGGAAAACAAAGAGCAAACATGGTTTCAGAGAGAACATTTCCTGCATCTGGCACCCTCTGTGTCACCATGACGCTATGCAGGCGACCTCCTTCCCCACGGCCAGATTGATCTAGGAGAGAAGCAGTGCAGACTCCAGAAAGGACGCTGGACAAGAAGTCAGACTGGGTTCTGGGTTTTGGTCATGACTCAGGCACCGGCTGGTTGCTGCATGGCTTCATCCAGGCTTCTTGACCTCCTGTGCCTCGTGTCCTCTTCTGTAAAATGGACATACCCAACGTAGGAGCCTTACGGGACCGTCGTGAGATTTGGTTACCAAATGTGAAAGCATATTGTGAGAAATGAGTGAGCCAAAAGACAGACGCCTTCTCCCAGGAGGGAGCCAGACAGGCTTCTGGGAAAACAAGAGAGGGAGAAAACTCTCAGCACTCCAGCCTGACCAACGTCAATGCCCTCAAACATGAGCAATCCATGGGAGCACTCTTCCTCTTGAGGTGGAAACACCTGCCTTTGATCCAGACCCATCCTTGAGACCAGGAGAAGATGGTGGGGGAAGGTGACCTCCTCTTAGAACTAACAGGCATCGTGAGCATTTTTCATGACTCTTTATTAAAAAGCCTCCTAATGGCTGCATTGAGTAGAGACAACATTTCACGAAATCATTCCCCTCTAGTCCCCTTCTCCCAGATCTTGCTGTTATGAAGCACACCGCAGCCACGCACACAGCTTCTGTGAGAGCCTCTCATTTGTGGACAGGTAACCAGACACACCAAAAGGATATAGCTCTTATTATAGGTTGAATTGTATCAGCGCCCCCCCCAAAATATGTTGAAGTTCCTAACCCCAGGTACCTAAGAATGTGACTTTCTTTGGAGATAAGGTGTTCACAAATGATCAAGTTAAGATGAGGTCATTAAGGGGTGGGGGGGGGAGAATTCAATATGGCTGTGTCTTTATGATATGGAGAAATTTGGACACAGAGGCAGATACCCGTAGTGGGATAACTAAGGCACAGAGAGAATGCCTTTTATAAGCCAAAGAATGGCTGAAACTACCATTTTCAGGCATGGGACAGGATTTCCCTCACTGCCCTCAGAAGGAACCAGCCCTGCGGACATCTTGGTCTTGGGCATCTGGTCTCCAGAACTGTCACAAAGTAAGTTTCTGTTATTTAAGTCACCTAGTCTGCGGTCCCTTGTATCAGCAGCCTGAGCAGACCAGTACGGCTTCCCAAATGCTGTCTCCACAGCGGCCCATGAACAAGTTTCTAGTGGTCTGCAGAAAGCTGAGAAAAGAAGGGACAATGTAGAAAATTCTTTATAATTTAAACTTATTCAATGTTTTCCTGTTACACATTACCCTTTTGTCGCACTATTTGGTAGGTTTATCGTTCTGTCATCACTTAGCGAAATAAAAGTTTTATTTTTTATATTACTCTGAGGAATCTACAGGTGTAGAAAACACTGGAATAAATCCTCACTGGGAGACCTTGCCAGCCAACTCTGTTTCAGTGATTGCAGATGAAGAGTAGAACCCTGTAGGACGCAGAACGTAGTCTCTGGACAGCAAGCACTTTGAAGGACTTTTCTTTGTTTCCACCACTCTTAGCTCAGATCCCTGGACGTAGATGTGCTCTGATTCTTACTGATGGATCAATAAGTTAGTGAGATGGAATGTGATTTTTGAAAAATCTGATCCTATTTATTTGTTCCTCAAAAAGCCTTATTTTTGACCAGACTCGGACGTAGAAGCAGAATCTCTCAGAGAGGACAGCCTGCATCTCTCGGCATCTGTCCTGGCATTCTTCTTTGGCCTCCTTCATTCTCTTGGCCAAAAGTTCAGCATATTCTTCAGGCTTTTTCTTATTTTTCTTAGTACATTGTTTCTTCAGAGCAACATGCCAGTATTTGTGATTCCGGACATGTGGAGTAACAAAATGCTGAATCTTGGGTGCTTTGGTCCTGGGCTACTTACTGTCTTTGTTTAAGCGCTTTCTTACAACATAGTGCTGGGCATGATTGCCTTTAGAGAGATTGAAAAGTTTGCAGATTCTGCTAGCTCTTTTGGGCCCCAGGCGACGAGGCACTGTAGTCTCAGACAGTCCAGGAATATCCTTCTTTTTTTGCAATAACCAAGATGAGAACACTCAGATTGGCATCCATGGTGCAATCCCAAACAGGTGTGTGCTCCCCTTCCCCAGGCCTCCTTGTCTATAACAGGCATGCCCCTTCCTCAGCGGCCACGGGCCAAGACACCT
>CAUYSK010044711.1:0-35547 GCA_963575035.1 Avahi laniger | reverse complement strand
AGAGGAGGGCACAGTAGCAGGGCAAGAGTGTGGCATTGTTGCCTCGAGTGGAATAGGAAAGCAATGGAGGATTTTTAATAGAAGAGTTATGTGATCTGAATTACGTTTTCAAAATGAGAAGATACTATGGGGAAATTAGACAGTAGAAGACAGGATAGAATCAGGGCAAGTAGTTCGAGGACTTACGCAATGATTTAAGCCAGAGGAGATCATGGCTTGAACTAAGATGGGAGCTGTTTAAGTGATAAGAAGTGAATATAGATATTATGAAGATAGAGCTGACAGAATTTCATGATAGATTGGGATGTGTGTGTGTTGTCGGGGGGGTTGCGGGGAGAGAGAGAGAAAGACAGACAGACAGATGGACAGACAAGAGTGTCTATAAGACTGTTGACCTGAGAAGCTGAAAAGATGGTATTGGCATCAGTGAAATGGGGAGGGTTTAAACATGGATGGATTTTGGAGGGAAAATACCAAGGGTTCAGTTTTAAACAAGATTTTTACATGTCCGTTAGACAGTCAATGGGGATTTTGTAGTATGCAGATGGATATGCAGTGTGTTTTCTGAAAGTACCTCAAAGATGCTACTTGCTTCTGAGCTGTGAGCTAGGCCTTCCCTTATAAAAATATTTTCCAAGTCTCATTTTAAAAATTCATGAAATACAACAATAAAAACAGTAAAAAACGTAACCAACTTAACTTTGTTCAATTCATTGTTCCCTTTCTTATTTGAGCCAGAGCATTTTTCTCTTTGGGGCTCCTAGCACCAGTGTTCCATGGGAGTACAGCTTGAGATGGACTGACTTAGAATGTTCACGGAAAGACATTAGCAATTCCAGCGTAAGATTGCTGTAGATTCAATAAAAGAGAAAGTTATTGAACCATTATTACTTCATAGCTCTTCAGTAGGTGTTGCCAAGAAGTGGAATGGACTAACAGAAAACCAAACAGCATTTTTCATTTTTTTTTTCCAGAAACACAAGTTGCGAAACTTGTGAACTACTGGTGTTGTGGAAAAATCCTCATGGAAAGCTAGAAAATATGAACAATGTCTAATGATAATTGTGCTTTCCCTGGATAACAGTGATTAATTAATCTTATAATAGACCTTAAATCTTAGTCAAATTGGCATTAAAACAACAAACAAGAATCCTTAAAGATCAAATTGGATTTAAGGGTTTTTTTTTCCTCCAGGCAAAATTAATTTCCTAACTTTGAAATTAGATTTTCTTCTGTCTTCTGTGTGCATAGATCAATTGTTAAGAATCATGAATGTAAATCTTGAACATAGGTAGCAGTTGGGTGTCTTTCAAACCCTTGCAGAATTGGTAGAAATGATGAAAATGGCAGAGCCTAATAAGTAGCTATTTTGACAAATTTTTATGAAAATAGGAAACTGATGGATCATTTTATTCTACTTTTAAATATTTAAGCTGCATCAAAGTCCTTCTGTTTATTCAGCATATATTTTGAGTAATTTTTATTGTCAACTGAATAATAATGACTCTTCAAAAATCTACACATAGCATTTTACAAGATGTCATTTGCAGCTGCAAAAAGAGCCAGAGATAAAGATGAAAAATGCATATTTTCATATTTCCTTATCAGAACTATGGACTTTTTTTCAACAAAGAAAAAGCTATTTCCTTGGTAGATGTTTTCACACCATGAAGGATAGTACTAATGCATTAGGAATATGTCATCTGTGATTAATGCTGATGATTCAGTGAAACACAGCAAGATACCAAAATAATGGGATTTTTCTGCATTTTAGGAATGCTATTATCTTAACACATGGTCCATGAGATGTTTTAATATGTGTGTAATTTTTTTATTTTTAGAAGTTATTTAGCATGATAATAGAATGAATTATGTAAAAATACTAAAATGTGTGTACATGTAACTCTTCTTTTTCTAAATAGAGATCACAAGCACAAATGGGAATGCTATCAGTTTATTTAATTAAACTAACTTAAAAATTGCAAGTAGATTGGGAACTCTGTCCATAACTTAAGCTTTTGTTCAGGGTTAAACCCCTTTTAGAAGGTAATAAGAGTGGCTTGATGGTCTGCTTATGCAGGACTAGGAAAACTGTTTTCTAAAGCAAATTTCTGAGATAATTTTTTTGTTGTTGTACCAAAAACCTGAAATTCATGACCAGTTCTTGGTACACTCCTAACTACTATTATGGCTTATTGATATCATTATTTTTTCACATTTCAGGTATTTGTCTTTCCTAATCTTATAAAATTACAGAGTTTAAACCATAGCCCAATGAGTCTTACAAAAAGTTAGACTTTTAAGAATATTTTTGTGTTTTTTTTTTGTTATTGATTATCCAGATTCTATTATGCTTCCTGCATTTAACTGTAATATTTTCATGACTCAGGCCTATTTCCCCCAAAATATTACTTTTTAAAAAATTTATCAGCATATTTCTTCAATGCAATTTAGTTGTCATTATTTGTTTTTCAATTCATGTGTGTATATTTAGAGAATACAGATCCTATCTGCCTCCTAAAATAGGCCCCCTACTTATGAGAGTATCACATTTTTTAGGAGTTGGTGATTCTGATGCACTTAAAAAATAATGCTGGTTAACAATGGCTAAATAATAATAAAATAATGTAGAAGTGAATGTATCCTTTATTCAAGTGTTCTTAACATTGTGGTTGGAAATGAGTGTTAGTAAAATATACTTTATTCATTTATATTTGAATGACTTTCAAAGAAGAGTAATTTTATGGGGTCTGCCATCTTACTAAACAGACTAAAAACAAGATACTATTAATAAATAAATTTTTAAAAAGAGAGTTTTTTAAAACTTGGTTTATCTAAATTTTGTTAATGTTTATGGTTACAATAAATGATAGATTGAGTTCATGCTCTGTTCTTAGAAAATTTATGACTCCTAACATGACTTATGGATGCAATTACTGTTTTCATATTTTAGGTCTGAATACTTATGGGAAAGAGGCAAAACTGAAAAGCATTACAATGCCAATTTTGGGATTTATTTGCCAGGGGCCTCTTCTGAAATCAGTACGAAAGACAGTCACAGTTTTGAGAACCTGTTACATGGCAGTTACTTTACATACATTATCCTGTTTAATCCCTATAGCAATGGCATAAAGAGCGTGATATTATCTCTATTATATGGCTGGATAGACAGGCTAAAAGAGAAGCTAAGTTATGTATTCAGGTTCACAGGAATAATAAGTGGCAAATCTAGGTTTTGAATTCAGATCTCTCTGACTCCAAGGTATGCATGAGATACTTTGACCAAGCAGTGGTCCCAGATCCTCAGACAATGTCATCGCACATGTGGCCACAGGCCTCCAAGCTCTCCTCTTATGGGGAACCTGGCTGTTGAGGCAGTTCTATGTGGATGTGGGACAGGTGGATATTGGCAGGACCCCATCCTTATCCAATCCCAAATCCTTATCTTATTTTTCGGGTAGTTGATGTCTGCTCAAAAATGGCTTAGCACAGCTCCAGGTTTGAGTCTTGTGAAATATTTACTTTGTCAATTCTGCCTCAGGCTGCGGTAGATGGAGAACCTGCATCCTAAAGGCCACATGTGGTCCTTCAGATCTCCAAGTGTGGCCCCTCGACCTAATCCAAATCTCAAAATTTGGATTCAGTCAAAAGGCTGCACTCAAGGATCCAGAAGGCCTCATGTGGCCCCAACGCTGCGGGTTCCCCACCCCGAAATGCGAATTCCCACATAAAATGCAATTAACTGGCCTGCTATTTCTACCTTAGTAGGTGGATGTAGGGCTAATAATCAAAGATATTAAAGTGTGTTCTTTTCTTTTTTACTTTTCTATTTTACTTGCTACTTATTATATCTCTATTCCTAACAAGAATCATATGTACCTTAAATATTTAAAATATGCATTCAATTAGTATTTGAGAACTGGTCAAAGACTTGAATTTCAATTATACAGTATTGGAAATATTTTAATAGTAAAAGAATGGAATATGTCTCAAAGATAAGACGATATTGAGTGGAGCCCTATATAATTCTGATATAAAGATATAGAATTAATGCTTGTACCATAGGTTGATTTCTTTGTCAGAAGTACTGGATGCTTTGTTCAGAATACCGAATGATTTGTCAGGAATATTGAGTGCTGATTTGGAGAAATAAAAGGGTACAAACGATTCTGGGTAATAAGTAGCTTCATGAAAGTTTATTTATATCCTAACTATTTAATTCTGAAAGCCTCTTTACCAGTTCATTTATTTATAACTCCAAAGAGACAATACACAGCCATTCATATCAACTGTTGGCAGTAGTCAATTGATAGGCTTTTGTTTGGGCATCTGGGTAGATTGTATCCATGAGAATTTTTAAGTAGAAAGTTCATGCATACTGCATACTTGTCTCTTAAGTAATATGGATTTGTACAGGAAAATATTCTCTCCAGTTTTTTCCATCTGGTTGCTGGAATCTTGACTTGGATAATATTACTCAGAGCTTTTAGAGCCTTCTTTGTATTTATGCAAGATAGGTTATTTATATCAGACAATAATTAAAGTTTTATTTTGTCCAGTTTTTCTTTCTGTTCTTCAAGACAGAGAGGTCAACTATATCCATAGAATACTTCAAGCAAAATGAGGTAGAGCTTTTTGTCTTTATAACCCAGTTCCTTAAGCTTTTTTGAGATTCGGCATGACTAGCTCCCATATATATTTAGAATGCAAATTTGTACTTTTAGATAATATATGAATTGTTGTGATATATTTTATAGAGAATATTCTACAAGTTAGACATCTATGCAAAAGATGTTATCTTTTAATTCATCACTTCACAGGGTGGCAAGATGCATACACCTTTGTTCCAGAGTACTGCAATATTCAAAGCCTTGCTGAAAGTTCTCTTTTGTAATTCTGTCTTACACTGTGGCACATTTTTTAAACATTTTATAGTGCCAAGCCTTAACATTTTGAGAATGAATTTCTGAGAACAATCAAATACTTTTAGATTTAAACCTGCTGTGTAAAATGGAAAAACATAATTTAAAGCCATGTATTAATTAAAAATGTGTATTTGATATGTCTGGTAACACTTATGGAATAAAATTATATCAAGGAAGCATTGGAATTAGAAGATTTAGTCTTGTCTTTTTATACCTCTTCTTCCACCATAATTATTACTGGTGACACTTCTCAAAAGGGCTCTCTCTGAATGCCAAATGTTATAATCACTCTGCTAACTGGTAAATTTAGAGGAAATCAGTGGCTCCCACCCATTTTTCTCCCAGTGACTACACTGGACACTAGCAAGGCTCTTTCATACCTGAGGCCACACTGTCCCTTCCTGATCATCCTTTTTATCCTTCAGAGACACCCCCTCCCCCAAACAGGAAGTAGAAATGGCCATGGTAGCTATGTCTATGGAACTCGAGAGGGGCTCCTTCAAAGGTTGCTTTCACTAGCATCCCTTGCTACTGTGGCTAAAGCAGGGGCTAATTTGTTCCATTTCTTCCCTTCTCAGCCTCTGTTTGGCCAAGGTTCTGAGGGTACGTTTTTCTTTTGAGGAGACTTCCAAATCTTCAACAGATCCCTGAAGACCCTAGTTTAAACTAAGCTTGAGAATCAATAGTTTATATTCCCTCTTCCCACGCTAATATAATTTTGAGTTACTTTTTTTATTACAGTAACCTTCTTTCCTATGATTTTCATCTTCTGATCTTTCTCAAACCTGTGGTCCTTACAGAGCTGGCTTTCTTTACTAAGGTTTTAGTTAGTCCCTACCCGCATTTTCCATCTCTGTCACATGTTTTCTTAGTCTCTTTGGGATTCTATAAGAAATGCTACAGACTGTGTAGCTTATAAATAAAAAAATTTTATTTCTCACCATTCCGAAGGCTGGGAAGTTTAAGATTGAGGTCCCGGTAGTCTCTGTATCTGGTGAGGGCCCATTTCCTGGTTCGTAGATGGCAGCTTCTAACCGTGTCCTCATGTGACAAAAGGGGCAAGGCAGCTCTCTGGGGCCTCTTTTATAAGGGCACTATTCCTATTCATGAAGGCTCTATTCTATGACCTAAGTTGCCTTCCAGTGGCTCCAATTCCTAATGCCATCACATTGGTGATTAGGTTTCAACATAGGAATTTGGGGTGAACACAAACATTCAGAACATAGCACATGTGCTGGATAGGTTTGTTTCAAAGCATCTTTGTCTTTATCCCATTCCTTCTGAGTTCTGCGCTGTGCCATGAAACTCAGATGTAACATTAGGGATTATGCATTAATGCGTTAACCCTCCCTGATGGCTCGTTGACATATCATAAGGAGAGGGGAGTTTTCTATAGAAGATGTCTTGATCCACTGCAATAAATATAGTAGAATATTTTAGAGCCCATAATAGGTATTTCTGAGAAGGTAGCCATTTCTTCAAAGGCTCTGAAATTTTTAAACAAATCAGATATAAATTCACACACTGAAATTTCCTTATCAACTGCTTTCCAATAGGAAATTTATCAAAATCATTATGATGCTCTAGTTTTAATTTTATTATTTTTTCCATTTACAACAGATTTCTTTTACATTTTCATATATGCAGAGACTTAGATATGCTCTCATAATCAAAAACTTTAGAATGCGTCCTAGCCCTGTTTTTGGCATTTTTATTCTAATGAAGAATATTATATTATAAAACTAACCACTAAATCTATGTAATGTAAGTCAGAGTCAATAGACTAGCCTTTACTGACTCTATATTTATTATTTAGGTAACTTAAGTTATTAGGAAAAACTACCTTGTCTTTTTGCAATTTTACTTAATTAAACTAGACTTCATTGCATGTTTATCTGTTTATGAAATAACAGGGTGTTTTATCCACTACAGAATGCCAGAAATAATGAGATGACATTACTTGTGGAAAATTAATCCTCTCATTACCTATGAATAGTAGCAATAACACCATGAGTCTTGGCACTTGTAGGTAATACAAAGTCCTTTAAAATGGCATTGGTTGTCTTACTACTGAGAGTGGGTAGCTGTTTTCCTTACAGCAAATGATTAAGTGTTGACTGGCAGTTTAGATGGGAATCTGGAAGTTTCTGCATTTCCAGTACCTTCTGTGGTCCCATTTTGCCCTTTGCTTGTAGTAAATGACTCTGCATTGTCATCAAAGTGTACTTCTGCATTGTGTCTAGTTTTCTTCTTGTCATCTTCTTTTCATCAGTAATCAGGTCCTTGTAGAGCTTTTTTCTTTGTTTTTCGATGAGGTTTACTAACTTGATTGTAAGGATAGAGAGATCATCCCCTTTTGACTTCAACCTATTTACTATTTGTCTTTATCTGTTTCATTTTTCCAATCTCCTTTTTATTTCAACATCAGCCCTTTACCATCCTGTTCCAGCTTCTAGATATGAGGTTGTACAACGGAAAAACAAACAAGCAAACAATACATCAAGTTTGGGAATAATGGGGACCTAGATGCAAATCGTGGTATCTGGGGAAGTTACTTAAACCCTCTGTTCCTCGGTTTTCTCTTCTGTAAAGTAGGGATAATAATATTGCCTATCTTGAAGTTTGTTCAGGGAAATTAAGTGAGATAAAGAAAGTAAAACATCTATTTGTTTCTCCTTTGTGGAAGCAATTAAAAGTGTGAGATGGCAACAAACAGCTGTAGTAAATGTCAGTCCTATTTATTTATTTATCAACCACGTGTATAATCCTTAATATTGTTCGAAGCACTTTATAAAGATTAGTTTATTTAATGCTCATAACTACCGTAAGAAATAAGCCCTATTAGTGTCCTCATTTTTACCCTTGAGGAAACTGAAACACTGACCAGTGGAGTATCTTGTTGAAGGCCACACCACTAGCAGTTGTCCCAGGTGGGATTTGAGCAGGAGGTCGGTCCATAGAGCTCACGCTTCTAACCGCACCAAACCCCTCTTTGCTGGACATGCCCTCTTTTTATTCCCTGATTTCATGTGACAAGTTTTCTTGTCTGGAAATTTGCCCATGGCTGCTACCTTGGCTACTATTCTTTCCCTTTGGTTCTCTGCTCTGCTTTGACCATTTGGAATTCCATCACGCATCAGCCATTTCACCAGGAAAGGCTCTGTCACTTTGAGGCAGGTGTGTTGTGATTCAGACGAAGAGTCGGCCTTTGCAGAGCTGGGGGAAATGAATTATTCCCCAGGGAGGCCTCGTCCATTAGAGGTGCTGTCGTGTTTCTGGTACCACAGTAGTCCTTGCCGGCCTGACAAGAGGTAATTTATTCATTTGGACAGAGATACTCTGAAAGTAGATCTGACATTTACTAGAATTATCATTGTTTTCCACAAACGCCTAACAAATTCAGCTGTGATGTTATCAGAACAGTAATATAAAAGATGCATTCCTAGTCTGGTTTTGTACTTATCCTATTTTAATGCTTACAAAACCCATTTGGTATTTAATTTAAAAGCTATCCCTTCATTTTTTACTGTGGCAAATGACCTCATTTTTTAGAAAAATATCATTTGTTTTGGCCTTTTAAAAGCATTGGCAAAAATGTCTTTGATAACAGTGTTTTTTGGATGCTGTTTAGTGACACTTCTGGTTCCATGGAGTTATGATTAAAATCAGAAGCTAGAATGAGACGTTAGCTTTGCTATGTAGATGAAGCAGAAACAATTAAAGAGGGTGATTATAGTAGGATAGAAATGTCAAGAAAATGCCACATCAAATATCTCCGTTCTACACAGATTAGAGATAAGTGGAAAATTTCATCAGCAAGACAAGGACAGAAGGAAACTTTGCTTCAAAAATGCAACTCTATTAAAACAGAAGATTTGTCTATTACAACTGGAAAGTTACACTAAAAAAAAAAAACAATTTAAAACCATAAAAAATCACCCCAAATTTTGTTAACATGTTTAAATTTCCCTTTTTTGCAAGAGGTATGAATGGAGGGTTAATCACTGAGCCCTTGAAAGATGAAGTAATTATCACAAAAGCTGGCTTTGCTGATTTTTTTCTCAAATGGAAATTTTAGTTCTCTAGCATTTTCTTTCCTGCTGGGAAAATTATATTTCAGTTTTTTTTCTTTTTCACATTGAGAAATGGGCTGTTTTACATTGCTGAAGCTTCCAGTTAGCTGATATTTTTCTGATCTTATGATTTAGTAAGCATGTAAGTTAAAGAAAACCCAAATTCTAATTGACTTACACGAAATGGGAATTTATTGGTACACATTAATGTAGGGTCCAATCATGATTCATAGTTCTAAGATGATACCAGGGAACATTTTTTGTTTTTGTTTGTTTTTATTTTTGCCAGTCTGCTTTCTGTGCTATTGGCTCTGTCCTGAGGATAGCTTGATTTCCATTTGCAAGATTGCTACCAAAAGTTCCTGAGGTCATCTGTTCTCTTGTCCAGCTCAGAGAGTGTCATGTTATTTAAAAAAAAAAAAACAAAGTAAAGAGAAAAGAAAGGAAGGAATAAAGAAGAGAAGGGAGGAAAATTCTGGGACCTTTCTCTGATTGGGTCATCTTATGTCATTTGCCTCCCATGGCCAGGAAGTGCCGTGGAGTGATCGGATTAGGTTCAGGTAAGAAGTTCACCTCTGAACTTTAGACCAAGTTGGGATCAGTTTACTAACTTCATAGCTGCTTCATAATGTGGAGGGTGGGAAAGGTAATCAGAAAACAACTATTTTTGTTCACTGCAACTCAAAAATGGCTATGTTTCAAAAAAGTACTGTGTATTCATAAACAGTACTTCTCTGTTTCTGAATCTCATCTGTGGTGTTAGAAGTCAGGGTAGTGATTAACTTTAGGGAGGAGGTGAGGAGTGACTGGATATCGGGCATGAGAAACTCTCATGGGGTGTTGTTAATGTTCTATTCCTCGATCTGGTTGACAGTTACATGGGTGTGTTCATTTTCTGTAAATTCATCTAGCCATAGCATTCATGATTTATATGGCTTCTGTGTTAATTGTGCTTTCATAAATAATATAAAACTTAACTGAGAATAGAAAAGATTGTAAAGTTATTTGTGTACAACAACTTACATGGAGTATAGTAATTATACCCAAGCTTCAAAAACTATGCACTGAGGCTCCCCAGGGTGCCACAGAGAACTCATAGTGATACTATAGGCTATTTTAAATTTTAAAAGGAAACACTGAAATATGCAATATCTTCTAATCACTGTGTAAACTACTAGCTTGGGATAGTTTATAGCTTTTATCTGAGATCATGCTATCCTCATTTTGATGATGTCCTATCTTTGCACATCTGGGTGTTCTGGCAATTCCTATGATAAAAAACAAGTGCTGCATGAAAAATCAATGAGGAACAGGAAATGAGGGTGGCACAGTGTCCGAGCCAATTCCAAGGTTTAAGAAGCTGTGCAGTGCTCAACAGGAGCACACATCCCATTAGTAATTATGGCTATTGAAGAATGAAATAAAAAGATTATTGTATTTTTTTCAATGGGCTACTAAGTTGTCAGGATATTAATGCTTATTAAGTTGCTTGCACATAATTCTGTAATAAGTGTAACACTTATCTATTCCTTTTGGCCCAGGGTAGAGGACTAAGAGTGCTAGGAATTGAGAAAGTTTGGGAATCCCTGGGTTATACTATTTTTGGACAGTCAATTAGTTTCTCCTGTTTGGTTACTGAATAATCAGGTCAGCAAATTAATGAACTATTAATGAAAGAGATGAACGATGTATTACACAATTCTCTGCTTTCTAATGCAGAGCATATTTAATAAATAAAATATTTTGTTATAACCCAAGCTCATCGTTCTGAACACCAATCACCACCCCGGACTTTAATACAAATGGGCTCTTAGAGTTCCCGATGCTACAAGGCAGAACCAGGCTGTGCTTGGCAGGCCTTAGGGCCCAAACACGGCTTTGTGTGGCTATCACCATGAATGTATTTTAGGCTAATATTGGCAGTTTTCTACTTTGTTTAATTGACTTTTGTTTTCTCCTGTCAGAAAAACAGGATAAAGTCATGGAAGGGTGACAGCCTTTAGAAAACCTATGCTAGGACAACCTCTGTGGAAAGTAGTATGGAGATACCTCAAAGAGCTAAAAATAAAACTACCATTTGATCCAGCAATCCCATTACTGGGCATCTAACCAAGAGAACAAAAAAACAGCTTATAAAAAAGACATCTGCACTTGAGTGTTTATAGCAGCACAATTCACAATTGCAAAGATGTGGAAACAACCCAAGTGCCCATCAATACATGAGTGGATTAATAAAATGTGGTATATGTATACCACGGAGTTTCACTCAGCCACAAAAAGCAATGGTGATCTAGCTCCTCTTGTATTATCTTGGATGGAGCTGGAGCTCATTCTCCAAAGTGAAGTATCACAAAAATGGAAAAACAAGCACCGCATGTACTCATCATCAAATTGGTATTAATTGAGCAACACTTAAATGCACATATAGTAGTAACATTCATTGGATATGGGGAGGGTTTAGGAGGGAGGGGATGGGTATCTTCACACCTAATGGGTGCAGTGCGCACCGTCTGGGGGATGGACACACTTAGAGCTCTGATTCGGGTGGGGCAAAGGCAATATATGTAACCTAAACATCTTCCCTCTTCCTTTTTTTTATTATTACCCTCCCTCTCTCCCTTTCGTTCCCTCATTCCTCCCACCACCTACATTTAGGCTTGTTTCTGAGACATTTCTAAATTTCTCAGCTTTTACCTCAAGAAGTTCGGCTTCTTTATCCATCACACTTGAGGAGAAATCGCTTGTTTCTGGTAGAGGCCTGGATGCACATTCAATAAGAATTTAATGAATATCTGTGTGGTACATTATTTGGGACTCTGATTTTTGAATTATCAAGAGAAAAAAAAATTGGGAGTAGTACTGGCTATTCACCAATTTTTCTCACTGTCCGCGAGATTGTTTTGTAACTGGTTAGTCAGAAAGACTTTATCCCCAAGGCTGTGGTGAATGGCCGTGCGGGGTCTGAGTACATTACTCCAAGGGGAATCATTCCTACAGCATGTGATGGGAATGGCAGTCCCTGAAGTTGTGGATCTTCAAATGGTAGCTCTTCAGAACTCGATAAGGACTAACTTGTTTATTTCCATCTTCTCTATGTCTAGGTATAGACACTTTCTCTCTTGACTGCGTAGCAGATGCTACAACAAATTGAAATGGATGAATAACACACATATGATTTATGAATTCAACATTCAATGATTATAATGACTGATAATGAATGAGAAATTTTTATTCTAATAAGTAAGAATAAATCTCACTCCTTTTTATCTAAGGAAGCAAGTAGATATGGTTACTAGCTATTGAGCCGGACAACGGCAGCCATCAAATTGGGACTTCTTTATCAAGTATAAAAGGGAAGGTAAAATAATTACTGGGGCAAAGGAAAATGTCTCCAAGCCAATCTACATTAGTTCATAAAATATTTATTTTTATAGATGGTGTTAAAGTTTTCCTTTGAAAGAATGGATATATTTTATTTAAAGGTTTTAGTGGGTTTCCATGGCTACGACCCCTGGAGGAAGGGGATAACTTTTTTTAAACATGCCTGTGTACTATTCAGTTCCAATTATGTACCAAACCAGCTGGTTCGATGCTTTCTCAAGAGCTATAAACACAGAAATAAAGGGGGAAAATGAAGTGCATTTTCTGATGAGATCAGTCAGCTAGAGTAGTAGGTATGAGAAAGGCGAAAATCGTTTTTCCACTTTTAAGGGAAGGGAAGCTACGGTACTCAGCGGATATTTGTCCAATCCACCTAGCAAGTCACCAAAATTTCTGAAACTAAATCCCAGGCCTGCTGTTTATCATTTTCTCTGCCAAAACTATCTCTTTCCATAAAATCAGCTCTTTCTCATGATGACTGAAGTTCTACTCCAACAAAGGAAAATCGCTGTGCAATTTTCCTTGGGTTTGGCTTGCCTAAAAAATTAAATAAACTACAACTTTAAAAGAATGACTTTCTCAATAAGATTAAAGTGAATGACTTTCTCAATAAGATTAAAGTGAGTCATGAGGGTAAAAGGAGAATTTTTTTTCTAAAAGTGTGAAAGAAAAAGCTGGATTCAAAGACCTCCCAGGTGACTTTCACTTCTAAACATTTTGATATTAGAGAAAATTTTAGAGGGAGTCCATGTGTAGAAGAGTAAATCACACTGTGGTTTTCAGGTCCTACCTTCCTTATGCCAAAATATCGCAGCCTTAGGCAAAAATGTTCATGCAATCACTTACCAATCTTCACATAACTGAACAATGAAAATTTGAATTTATTTTAATATCTTCAGTTGATTGCTTTGAAACATCCTGACTCAGGTAGGTATTCCCAGTGCCTTGTGATAACGTACTCTGGTGCCAGCAACTGCACTGGGTGTTGCGTGTGCAGGGGAGACCACGTGGGAATGATCTACATGCTAAAGTAGTTAGTAAGATATACTCACTAAAGTATAAACAGAGTACCCTTGAAAGCATGCTTATTTTAATATGACACAGATAACCTCTCATTCATCTGTTATCGTACCGAATCTGATTCATTAGGGAATTTTATTGGGAACTTAACATTCATAGAGGAGGGGCCCTGGCTTCTCCACCCATGTGTGCTCCTCAGTATGAAATCCTACTTGGACCCTATGTCCGTGGAAAGTGCAGAGGTTCAAAACATGGCCCTTGCTCTGCTATTAATATGTAGAGCACACACTGTAAAATTTAAAACTTGCTGCCCTGCAATGTTATCACTCATCAGATTTCATAAGAGACAGCTACTTTATAATGGAAAGTAACTTTTATGTTTCACCCGCTTGGATCAAAATACCAATTTTGACACATCCAATGTGGCCAAGTTGGTTAATTTCTCTTGCTCCTATTTCCCTCATGTTTGAAATACAGTGGGAATAGCTACCCCAAAGTTTTGTGCTGAAGACACAAAAAGATAATGTATGTACCTGGTACTTAGTAAAGATTCAATAAATGAGACCTTCCCCCAACGCACACACACATTTTCCTTGTTAAAACATTTGTCCTTTAAGCCTAAAAGTACTATGTAGCTTTAAAACCACTCAAAAGAATTAAAACATAATTTTGCATAGAGGAATTTTATGCACCCCATTAAGTAACTGGAAACATCGCTGCAGAAAACTATAAAAGTCAATATTTTGTTATTTTCTCATCTAGGATCTATAGGAGTCAAGGGAACTTTTCTTTCACCATCTGAAGGTTTGATTTCTGGAATAAACTCGATAACTTGATAGTAAATAGATTAACAGGAGAAGGGCACACACACATTATGTTCGTTTGTATGGGAGTCACACAAAATATGAGATTCAAAGAAGGGCCTTATGGTTGAAGCTTAAGAAAGAATTTTTAGCTGCAGAAAGAAATAGGGGTTTAATGGCTCCTGGAGGCTGGTGGTGACAAGCTCGGGGGGCGGGGGCCATGGAGGAACTGCACTGTGAACAAAGGTTGTCTTATTAACCAGATAAGGTCTCTTTGGCAGCAGCCCTCAGAAGGATAGATGAGAAATCTGTCTGGGCTTGGTGGCCTAGGTATGGAGACCTTTAGTTTCCTCTCCTCCACATATTCTCTTTGCTCAACATAGATTCCAGGGAGGAGGTTCCTTATGGAGGAATTCTCTTAGTCAGATAAGGGAAACTTCAGTCCCTTCCTGTGAGTCAGGAGAGTCAGAGGGTGAGAGACAGGGGGCAGGAGAAGGTCAGAGAGACCTTGGATCTAAGACTGCTTCTCTAGTTCAAAGCGCTCAGCATCTCAAAGTGTCATGCTTTGGAGTATTGTTTTCTGAGCACCAGCAGATTCCAGGATCTCAGTATTTCCTTAATCTGAAGTCCCTAAAAGTCACTCAGGGAATCCTCTAAACAGGAAAAATTAAAAGAGAATCTCAACAATGTTTTTGGTCAAGGGGCTCAATATGCAAAGAATGAAATATATTGTGTAAGGTGGGGAATTACTTTTAAACATATACTGGGAACAAATTGAATTGAAGAAATGTTTTCTGGTTTTGCTGAAGATAAAAATAGGATTTAAGTTCAAGGATTTGATTTCAAGGTCTAGATCTCCCATGTATTGTCTCTGTAAAGAGTTGAAAAACATGTAGCGTCTGTGGGCCTCAGCCCCCTCATCTTCAAAACGTGAGACTCAGATGGAATCCCCCAGACTTGACAGCCAACAGAGTAAATTAGCAAAGGCTACCATACCATTATTCATTTTGAATAGAATAAAAGACAGTCAAAAGAGGTTAACAGACTGTTATGAGGCAAATGGCAATAAAGCCAGAAGAAAAAACAACCAAAATGTCCTGACCCATAAACTATGAATATTTGTTACATGTATGAATAATGCAACAAACAGAAAAAGAGAAAGAGCACACTGTTTGACCCTTCGATGGCACCTTTGTTGGGATGTGGGGTGTTTTGTGCTCTAGAACAATGGAAAAATCTTCTGCCCAGTCCCTCTTCCACCTCCAGCCCTCACAACTCAGGTCCTTATCAAATGATGATTTCTTTTTTCTCTTTTATGTGCCTAATTGAATGCTGCTTTTTAACTCCAGGCAGCACATTTTTCATAAAAGCTAACATAAGCCAAAATTAAAAATTAGTAGAAATATGCCAGTTTTGAGTTTAATTTAAGGTGAAAAAGTACTCATAAAACAGTCACGTGGACATAGTGTGTGTACCAGTGCAAGAAATGAGGAGGCTATTGCATGGGATTCTACAAACAACTTGTTCCTTTGCTGAATTGAAGCACAATGTTTAGAAGGCACCAGGAACCTTCAGAGGCAGGGGTATTTTGGATTTACCTATGACTGCCCAAATGAGGAGAGCCAGAAGCACTAGGCTATACCTTTTTTTATCCTTCAATCCAGAGTCACAGGACCAGATAAAATTGTTTCGGTATTTATTACCAACACATGATAAGCGGCAACTATGCACTAAGTATTGGCAAAAGGTAGTTATGAAGACCTAGGGAGTCCACCCCTTCACAAAAGAGGACCCGTGACTGTCTCCAAGGCATGGAGCTCACTGGTCAGACTTCCCTTCCCTTTCCTTCCATAGGCAGTTCTTATGTTTCTCTACTGATGAGTTTCATGCTAACTTCAGGCTGTAGGCATGTTCTTCTCTTCTGCCCGGACAACGAGTATTCTACATTGAAATTGTGGATTAAAAGCAACCTGGCTACAGAAATCCATCTTCCTGAAAGTATCCTCACTACTTCCAAACTCTCAGCTCTGTTCAACTCAAATAATGTCTGGATCAAAAAAAAAAAAGTCTGTTTATGGAATGCATGATCAAAGAACAAAGGATAAGGAAGATAAAGGAGCTGTGGAGTGGAAACTTCGCTTAGTAGCTGTGTGCTCTGACTCTTCTGTAGTTTGGGTATTTTTAAACATAAAATACTAGAAATATTGCGTCGTGGGAACTTCCTAAATGTTTTCTTTTTTGATCTTTTAAGAAAACCCACAAAATGTGCGTCCAGTAGCTATTATAAGAAAACAGGATTTTGTACATGCAACAGTTAAAATATTTTGTTACTGTTTGGTATGTTGCAAAAAAAAATCATAATTATTTTTCAGACTTCTTGTCAAGTTTATGATGACATGCCTAATAAATTAGGCATAAGCATTACCTCACAATTTCACCTTTATTCATTTACATTAATTTGTCTCCACTTCTGAGACAATATTTATCTACTTATAACTGCACTTTCACTCGTGTGCGTGACAGAGACTGGTGGTAGATTGTAATCAATTATAGATTCCTCCTCCAAGTCATCAATCTTAGTTAATAAAATGCAATCAGTTTAAAAGTTATTTTAAAGTGTTGGCAGAGAGCTACAAATCTACAATATGACCACTGACCCAGTGACTCATCTTCATCACAGTTGTAGGTGAGCTTGTAATTCAGAAAAAGAAAATGTTATCTCCATCACCAGTGTGCCCAACTCATCATTCCATTTTATCCCAAGAGTATTTGTGTATCAGATTTTCCTCCTTGTAATTAAGCAGCAGGAATTTATTGGGCTTTTAATGTGTCTGAGCCATGCAATAGATTTTTTAGAGTATTCAAAGGAGATAAAAAGACATCAAGAGCAAACACATGACCTCTGTCCTCAAATCAGTATTATGGCGGTGGTAAACACAGGTGCATAAAAAATGCCATGTGTAGGATCGTTAAAGAAGTACCTTGATTTAGCCAAAGCTATGAAAGCAGAACAGTTAAAGAACAGATTTGCTTACTTATGACTTCTAGTGTTTGCATTGCTTGTCTTGCAGTTTGCGTTATTCATGAGAAGGAATAAGAGGTTCCTCCCACACAGCATAAATGTTCTCGGCGCGTGACCTTGAAATAATCATGCTTTGCCTGTACTGCAGAAACTGATATTGGCATACATTTAGCTGAACAATTTTAACTTTACCACAATCAGAAGGAAACAGTATGAAAACAGTCACATAAATATAGAACAGTGGTTCTCAGACTTACTGTGTGCAAGGATTATCCAAATTGGCATTCAAGAGTAGTTTAAAATGATTTTAGATCATTCTTATTCAACAGAATACCCCACCCTCAGATTTTCTTATTCAATAGAAGTGGTTACCTCACCTTTAGAAATTTTGTCTGAGTCAGTAGATTTGGGATGAGCCCTGGAAACTTGAGTTTTAAGACTGTTCTAAGAGACTCTAATGCAGGAAGCCCAAAGTCACAGTCTGAGATGTTCTGCTACAGAACTTAATGAATGCCACAGCAATGCTAGCTCGGTGCTACTTTTTAGAGAACTGAATATTATAGCTTCATATCGGTGCTGGGTGTTCTTATTCAAAGACTGGAGTTAGGTAGCTGTTGATGGGAGTTTAAACTGTAGAAGCAAGTTTTTATATTCCTAGAGTAATTTTCTTAGGCATTCCTTTAAATTTATTTTCTTATCTGATCAGGAATCCGACTGCAGTTTGCCAAACAATAACCAACTGTCTCACGACCCATCTGTATTCCTCGGTCTGCCCCAACAAAGTACCAAACACTGAGGTGGTTTAAACAAAAAAAATTTATTCCCTCACAGTTCTGGAGGCTGAGAAGTCCAAAATCAAGGTGTCTGCCGAACCATGTTCCTTCCAGAGCCTGTAGGGGAGACTCTTTTCTTACCTCCTGCTGGCTTCAGGAAATGATCATTGATCCTTGACAATCCTTGCATTCCTCCTCTTGCAAATCATCGCCCCAATTTTTGCCTTCATGTTTGCATGGTATTCTCCTTGCATGAGTATCTGTCTCTCTGTCCAAATTTCCCATTTGTATAAAGACAGCATTCATATTGGATCAGAGCCCACCCTACTGACCTCATTTCAACTCAATTAGCTTTGTAAAGATCCGTTTCCCCAGAGGATCATATTCGGAGATAATGGGGTTTAGGACTTCAACATATCTTTATTGAAGAGGCACACAATCCAGCCCACACCTTCCTTCCCCTTACTTCCGTCGTTGAACATATTTCAGCACTCAGCTATAGGCTGTAGGAATAGAAAGGTTGAAATGTGGTTCTGGTAACTGTGGTATGTGTATTGTTCTGGCTGACTTCTTGTAAAAATATACAATTATCAATTTTTTTTTTCTTTCTGGGGTGACCCTTTTCAACTGTATCCTTGAAAAATATTAGGACTGGGCTGTGAAAAATGAAGGGTAAGTTGCTGTAACCTTATCTCAGGGGTTAAATTATTCCCTTAAAATTGATTGCCTTATGCTCTCAACATTCTTTTTTTTTCCATTAAAGCAATTGACTTCTTCCTTTCAATCTTTTTATCTCTAGGTTCTTATTTTTTCTGTAAGATTACTTTAAAAAATCAACACAAAACCCTTTTTAAGATCCTATGTTTCTCCTAATATTAGATCCTGGAAAACAACATTTTAGTCTCTCCTTAAGTATTTGGATTAAAATTAAATTTTCCAGTTGTCAAGTCTTAAAGGCAGAGCCTTAGACTATTCTGTTAGTTGTTCTTAATCCCTTAGTTATTCAATTTTTTTGAGTGAAATCCAAGTCAGAAAGCAATTTTTCAACAAACAAGTTAAGAAAAATAATTTTTTTTTAAGTATTTGGTGTTTGGTCAAGTTTGACAGAAATTAAATTGTTCATAATTTTCTGTGATGACTGAGAACATTGAGAAGTAATTCTACTGTGCAGTGTAGCGTACCACATAGCACTGAATGGTGGAGATTGTTGTGGAATCTGCCACCTGTGAAGGTGCGTGTAGGGTTTGTGATGACTTCACTCTGTAGAGGAGAACGTTTTGAAGGACATGACATGCCCAAAAGCCAGAATGAGAGCCAGAGTGGGAAAGTGCTGGAAAATGAAAACAAACAAACAAAAAAACCCTAATGATAGCTATCGAATACACAACTGTGTATCTGAATATAGGAGAAACATTAGCTTATGAAGCTTGTCTTTGGAAAGAAAGAAAAGCATGAAAGGAGGAAAGGAAAGGGGAATAATACGCTTTAATTGCTAGAATAGAAAGAAGGAGAATTACAGCAAAGAAGATGCCATGTAAAGGCTAATTAATGTTATCATTAATATGGTGCTTTTGCCTTCACACGAAGCAGTCTCGGTTATATTTCTGGGCTCAGAGATACTCCCTGGATGACAGCTTACATCGTCATATTTCTTTGTGTTGTGTGCTGTGATCACAATGATGAGGCTGTGCTCTGGCTCTCCATTTGCTTGCTTGCTCTGAGAGCAGGTAGCAGGCACTGCTACAACACAGGAATGAAGTTCCCAGCTTCTTATAAAGCGGGCTCTTCCTCATGGGTTGATAGATTTGGCCACCAGATTCATAGGTCAGAAATTTGGCAAGTTTCTGTTAAACATCCTTCCTAGGAAAATGTTCACATTTCATATCCAGTTGAGGGAATATGCATGTATGAGTATAAATTATATGTGTTTTTCAAACAAGATGCGAAAACTTAAATATCCAGCTAAAAAGTCTCTAAAACTAAAATGTCATTGGCATAGCATAGTTTATCCAAAGAGGAGAAACCTGTAGTTTAATGAATTTAATAAATTGAACCAAATTAACACTTCTTTCTTAATTACTAAATATTGTATATAAGGTTGTAAAATCAGATGTCTAACTTTTATCGTCAATTATCTTGCTGGAGGAATTGTTTCAGTATGGTCATGTTTCATGATAAATTCCCTTACAACTTTGTTATTTAAAAATAAACCATATTTGAATATGTTTTCAGCATTTATCATTATATCTTTTATCACTTTGTATTTTGTCTCTCCTCACAGTGTTTCAACTCTTCTTGCCTCAGTATATTAAACTAGTCTACAGTAAAATGAAATTTATAACATTCCTGCTTTGTCCCAAGAACTTAAAAATTCCTTTAATCTCAAATTTCTTACAACTGGAAATTTTTCTGTATTCCCCAAAACTAGCACAGCATATAGGATGTAGTAAAAGTTAATTAAATCTTTGTTGAATAACAATAAAGTAAATCATTATGAACACAGAATGGGTTCAATAATGCTACTGAAATCACCAGGGCTATCGACAAGTTTATTCACACAGGAGGGTGACAGAAAATAAATGTGGATTTATTTTGTGGCTATCTTTGAAAGCCATGATCAGGAGCTGCTGTTGTGTATTTTGGTACAGAATGCCGTCGAACTTGATCCTTGATCCCTCCAGAAACAGGAAGCCTTTGAATGATTTTAAACATAAGAAACATGATCATATCTGAAGGAATAAAGCCAGGACGAAAGTTAGGCAGTGCTGTGGAAGATGAATTAAAGTAAAAATAGTTAATACTTATATTCTACTTATGTGAGCTAGACGATTTGCATATATTGCAAATAGTTTGCATATATTGCAAGTGGTTTACATACATTAACTTAAATCTCAGAGCAAATAACAAAGTTAGATACTGTTATCACCACCATTTTTCAGATGAGAAAATTAAGGCACTGTGAGGTTAAGTAATCTACCCAAGGTTACAGAGATGGTAGATAGCAGAACCTGATTTAAAACTGGCAGGCTGGGGCCAGTTTGCTATTCAGTCTCCAAACAATACATCTAGAAGCATAAACATATATTACATACGACTGTGATCATTTAGTCATGAAAAATTTTATATTCAAAATATAGAAAATTTAACTGAAGCTATTAAAAATATAGTAGAGGGCTGTCTAATTTGCTTTACTATTTTAGGAAAAATTAGCTTTATTTTTTTCTAAATTGATTTATGATAAATTTCCTTATTTCTCTATTTTTCGGTAGTATTTGTTTTCCTCATTTACCCTCAAGTACCTTCAGTTTTGATCACTAGTTATTTTATGAGACATTGGGACCTATGAATTCAGTTTACATTTTTCAATATCATATCAAAATTATAATCTGATTAAGAAAGTAGAAAAAGTAAACATTATTTAAAGAAAATTTTCAAGGCCAGCCTATGTGCTTAATAAATGTTTTAATACTTGTTGAATCAAAAATAATAAAGACAAATATTTAGGTTGAGGCAAGTGAAACTGAATTGCGTTAGTCAATAAACAGTTGATAACTTGACATGTTAAATTCAGTAAAGCTTAAGTTAGTTGCAATAACATCAATTAAAAGCCTTATGGTTAAGCTAAGGTATTAAACTAATTTACACACACCTCTCAGCATTTTCAAACTTCAGCCATTTGAAACTTCATTTCCAGACTTAATTCAGCAAATATTTATTAAAATTTTACTGCTTACTGGGCAGAGAGCTGGGCAGTCTCTAGGGAAAAGAGAGATAGATGAGGCATGATTGCAATTCTCAAGGAACTCCCAAATCTGGTAAAGAAGAAAAGTACATAAATATCTCTAGTGCAGGATAAAATGGAGTAAATGTCAAAAATAAAGTATAAACAAAATACTAAGGAGAAAGTGATAGGTTTTGATTGGAGAAATCAGAGAAACTTGCTTGTGGAATTTAACCTAAGCTTTGAAAGATAAATAAGGTTTCAACAGTTGGGAGTTGGAAGAAAAGAACTCTAAGTTGAAATAATAGCTCAGCACATACAGAGCTATGAAAATACAGTGCATGTTGGGGGAAAAACAAGTAGTTTAACAAGATGGATACGCGACTGGAAACTATAAAACCAGGTCAAGGAGGGCATTCAGCATCACACTGAATTGGCAATGCCCTTCAGCCAAAGACCACCAGGGACACACCTGTAATTAAGCAAATTTCATTACTGCAGGTTGTAGTGAGAGAGAACACACACCATGAAGAACTGTGTGGTGTCCTAGGAGGATGCTAGCAGGAACCTATCACAGGATTGGGGTTCTGCTTGGGTGGTTTGAGGGAGGGTCTAAGCAATGGGGGTGTGCTCTAGATTGGATGCTGTCCGAAAGGTGGGGTACCTCAGTAAGTCTTATCTATGGGGAGGGAGACTAGCATGAGGGTAGAGCTGCCGCTGCTAAAGCACCAGCGGTTGCTCACTTCGGCCAAGAGAAGGGGTGTTTGGTGTTTTATGGGTGGCACCACCGACTTTGATTTTGTCATTGTTTAGGCAAAATTATGAAGTGCCCTTCCTTTGTCTCACTGTATTACGGTCTCTGAGTAACTTTCACCTGAGGTGTGTGTGCTGTAAAATTATTTATGCAGAAGAGAATATCCCAGGGCCAGGATGGCTCCTTAATGACAGGAATACTCTTTTTTTTTTTCTTTGTCAAGACTTAAAACAGCATTCTGTAGCTAGTGAGAATTATGGAAGACTTGTGAACTAAGAATTACTATCTTCTGACTTCATTTTTCTTTGAAGAGCAGCAAGAGAAATGTGGAAGAAGGGAGGCTGGAGACCCATTGCAGTAGTTCAGACAAGAAATGAGGAGGCCTAAGCCTGACCGAAGGCACAGCAGGACCGTTGGAGTCCAGGAGGATGCACAAGCGCCTTGGATTGGGAAGTGGGACAGGAAGGAAAGGCAAAGGAAAGAGGGTGATGAAACCACTTTGAAATTTTGCCAGGGTTTAGCACTCTCACATGCTTCACACCTTAAAACTCCCTATTAGTGGTGGAAGCTGCCAATCATGGGTCGATTTTGGTTAATCTCTCTCCTCTAAGGTCACTCAGAGTATTGCTTCCGAAGAAATAGAAACACCTTACTTTATGGACTGCCAACCTCACAGACACGGAGCTTACTTTAAAGAAGCTCTGTGAATTTAGGAAAGCTCTCAAGTTCTCTGAAACCTGAGTACAAAGAAGGCATCATTCCAAAGAATAGGTGTTCAGGTGAGAGTTGCTTGCAGATGTTAACAGGTTTGCCATAGGCATGGTTTTATTTACTATATTTCAATTCATGATTTTGGACCCATTTGACCCTTCCATTCCATGTTCTTTGCCAATATTTTTCTTGTCATGGATGGATGGAGGAGAAGCGACCGACCCCCTGTGAACACCTGTGTGGTCAGGTATGGCATGGATTAAGGGAGTGATAATGGCTTCCATAAGCCATGCCACATTTCCTACTTTAGAGTCGAGTCGTATTTGTGTTGGTGTATAAAATAGTAGGTCTGTGTAAACGAATAATGATTGCTTGTGGGGAATGGTTATAAGACATTGTGCGGAGGAAAAGAATGAGCTCTAAATTGTAACAGGCCAGAAAGCAAGGTTCTGACTTTGAGGTGCTCAAATGCTCACGTGTGTATGAGTCACCTGGAGATCTTGTTAAAATTTAGATTCTGGTGTGGTAGGTTGGATACAGCTGACATCGTGTGTTTCTAAGCAGCTACCGGTGATGCCAATGCTGCTGGCTGGGGACAACATTTGGGGGGAGCAAGGCTCAGTTTGTCTTGGCATTTACTTAGTTTGTGAGCTCTGGTCCGGTTTCTCCAAAGGTTCTGTATTTTCTTTATTTTCTTACTCCCCCATCTTTGTCTAACGTAAATGGTCTCTCCTTGTTCCTTTCTTCCACTTTCAGTTCTCCTTTTTTTGCCCAAGATGAATAATCTAAGCAAACTTACTTAACGTTTCTCCTTTACTTAAAATACACACATAAGGTTTGAAATTGGACAAGACAGGTGTAGCATTCAAGCGATATGGATTCGTATCTCTTTATTTTATTCTGTTTTGCATATACTTCTCATATCTGAATGCAAACGTGAGCACCTGAAATGAAACCCTGGGATATTGGCCCTCCTTGGAGTTTTTAACTTGGAAACCATCTGCATTCATGAAGCAGATTCTTGATTATATTTCTACATAGTGTCTTGATTATCTTGAATGTATTGATTACATTTAGCTATAGTTTCATTATTCTCCCAGTCAAATGTACCATTGTAGCAAGAGTTTAATTTTCTGCCTATATAATGAAATCCATCTATGAGAGAAAGAGAGAGGCGGGGGGAGCGAGAGAACAAAGGAAGAACATTTTATCTCTTTTTTCTTCTTTTCTAGGAGAACCTCAGCAGCTTAAAGATTGGCTGTAAAAATGCTTTTTCTTTTTTTGGTAAACTGAATAATATGTGAAGATCAGGGATCTATGCATTAACGACCACCAGCAGTGGTTCCTTTTGCAAATCAAGCAATAATTATAAAAGTTACTCTATATGATGTGTTACTATTAAAGTAGCTTGTGGATATTATATTTTTTACCTTATCAACTCCAGCAGCTGTATGCTCAGGACTCACTGTTGTTTGGAATTTTTTGAGAACTGAGGCTCAGAACAGAAATGAATTCCTCCTGAGAATCTAGCCGATGAATGGGGCAGTAGGCAATAAACTTCCAGTCTTCCCATAAATTCCTGGCCTGTATATTCCTCCTCATGAAATATGATCACTGCCTAACATAGCTAACTGGCAAACTCAGATTTTCCTCCATTTGCTTTAAAAAGTATTCATCACTGTAATACGATAGTGTAATCTAAAATTGGAAACAAGTTCTGTGATAATATGAGATGCCGTGTGTGTGTGTTACATAGAGATATTAAGATCAATCTGTCTATATCTATCTGAGATTCAATATTCATATTAACAATAAAACTTATCATGTGAATTTTTGAACCAATGGACCATTTGTTTATCTGGTAGAAATTTTTCATGCAGCATTTCTCTTGTCTGGGAAACTAGTGGAATTGACTTACTCCCTCAGGGAGTTGCAGAGAAGAAATGAAGTATTTTGAGATGATGAAGTTACAATATTATTACAGACTACTTTGTTTCTTCCTTATAGCTCCCTCTGGTTCTTCACCAATGAACTTACTTGCCAAATACTTTAATAAAAGTACAGGACTTGATTTATGCTTTTGCTTTTTTTTTTCTGGGAAGCCCTAGGCAGCAACTATTGTTGGTTTAAATGCCAGTCTGTGGTTTATTTTTATGTAAAATTCAGTTAATGAATAAAAGTTAACAAGGATGGCAAATAGCTCTTTTGGCTATCCATACAAGTGTTTCTGAATCAAAGGTGTCTTTCCTGCCATATCGGAGCAAAGGTCTCGATTCCATAGCAAACGTTTCAGAAATGTTAGCACCATCATAGTAATTTTTATCGTAGAAAGTACTATGAAATGAGCTGTCCACATAGTTTCTGCTCAGCACTGGTCACTCACGTCTCTTCTTCCCCTCAGTAATCTTGAATTGGAAAATGGCAGATGATGGACATCCAACACTGTCATATATAACTTGGGCATCTAAATATACATGCACTCTATAATATTTTAAGCCATTTTCTCATTTTATTGATGTGAAATCATAGAACAAATTACTTTGAGAGCTAATTTTCATGTCTTTAGGAGCTTGTTTCCTTGCTTCAACAATTGCATCTCTTCTTTCACAAGAAACCAGCTTAGAGAGAACAAGCCATACGGCATGGCCACACTCCCAAGGAAGGCAATGGGCCTGCTGGCTGTGAGGATAATTGAAGCCATGCTAGATTAGCATTTTGAAAGCTAAATCCCACTGCAGCATGGAATAGTTTCTAGGCAATTGCCGACTAGTTCAAGGACATTCCCGAAAAGTGAGTTCCGTGTGGAAAACAACTTTGGTGTATTACTGTAACTTTCAGACACATAAAATGAAAGTGATCAGGCTGCAGTGAACTCTGATATTACTAATTCTAGATTTCAAGATCTGCTTATGGCCTCCAAGTGGGAATGCCCATACTGACACTAACCAAGAGCTGGAGGCCTTGGAGTAGGTGGTAGGACTTGTTCAAATGACGGAACTGAGACCTGTTAGCCCAACAGTTGGTAAAAGCCATACCAAGAGCTTTTTTTTTTGGAAACAGTCTTCATTTCAGATTTAACTTGGAGAATGGTGGCAGGAGGATTAGTCAATAGACACCATGTTGTCTAAGCTATTACTTCTGCCTAAAATGTTCTCCCCCAGGCCACATCTATTAGCTGAGAAGCTTAACACCATGTCCAACACTGATCTCCTTCAGCTTCTCAGCTTCCATAGCTGCTGGAGGTTATACTGCTATTTTGTTACCATTAATATTTGCCTGGTTTATGGGCTATGCATGTGCAAATAAATCCATGCACGTGCACATGCACAACCGTACACATTCATATATTCAGGGAATTCTGAAATGTGCTCTGCCGAGTTCCCTCAGGAGCCATGGAAGCACAGCTCAGTCTATGCATGTTTTATGTATTGGACCCTCCCATAACCTTTTATTGAAGAAAGTGGTCTACAGCTAATAGAAGTATATAAACTGTTAATGTATCTGGTATCCTCATTTTCAGTTTCTTGTAAGTATAAATTATAACTCAACATATTTTTTCTGCAGCCTGCTCCTCCCCAGTGCCTCATACATTGTTGATGCTCCATAAATATTTATGGGCTGACTAATTTTACTAAGCAGAGCAAGTCCAGGTCAGGCCTGGTCAAGTTGCTCAATAGTGCAAAGAGATCGGTCGGCATCCTCTGCTTCTCTAATAATTAGTAAGCACGTTTAGTTCTACAGGAACACTCTTAACTCTAAACAGTGAGCAGTAAAACCCTACCCAGCCTTGCTTTCACCTGCTTTTTCAAAAATTTAGACAAGGGCTTGCCTTCAATCAAGCCCACAGTAGTACTATGGAAAGATCTTTAGACCACAGAAATTATTAGAGCAATCTCTAGTTATTCACTCAGATTCAATTAGTCTTTTCTGATTGAGACATAAACAGATGGTTATGGATGTCTTGATCTAATATTTTTAGCAATACATTGATTAAAAAATCTAGCAAGCTAGCAACTGGCCAAGTAATATTTCATGGCATCTCATGTATCTTGAGCAGTGGATGGAGCCTTAGAGAAGGAGTCCAGGAGGGAATGTGACATCATCTGTCCAGCAAAGTGACAGGTGGTTCAAGAGCCACCTGTCATTTTGCTGCCACATCCATTCATCTCTGTTGGATCAGGACAGCTCCCAGATCTCCTGCTGGGTTAAACAGACACTCAGCGTGTTCAGTTGAGTAGAGAGAGTTGACAACAGTGTGCAGGTAATGGAATGAATCAAAAAGAAAAAGATACATAAAGAAATCTGGAGAATATAAAATTGTTGATGCATAGATGAATCTGAAGAAAAGACGGTTTTCACTCTGTGCAATTCTAACAGGTGAAAGAAAAAAGGGAGGACTGAGATGATGACTAACTTCTCAAAATTACATAGAACCACCTTTTACATTTATGAGATTGTAAAATAGTAAAGCGATTTGGCCAAGTAGTGCAGGGTGGTTTCAAAATGGGTCATCTGCACAACTTTCCAAGGTATTTTTACATTTTTATGTCGATCCATTCATCAGAAATGGTTTAGGAATAGTCTAGGAGAAGTTTATTTTGGTGCTAGGTTTCCTTCGTAGGTGTCATTTGCCACCATTTAGTAAGATTAGATTTCTACAGAGGTGCTTATTCCCTCCAGTGACGATGACTGTCATGCAGGGGACTGTTTACTGATGAAAATTGGCCTCTGGTAGAGCTGGGAAGGTTCACTGTTCAGTCCACACTACAGATTTGGTAGCTGAAAGAGAATACATACATTCCTATATTCGAGCATGGGTATCCTAAAGAACTATGCTTTATTATTAAATATTTATTAAAACAAAACTGATTATCTCTTCATTATGAAAGATAAATTTCAAAATAATGGCATTTTAAAGAGTCAGTATTACAAAATTGTACAAATAGTGAGATGAAAATGGTGGCTGTGTTGGTTAATTCTAAACCATGATCAACCAAACACCATTGCATTGATTCTTCTGCATGTGTTGATCAAGGTACTTCTACCTGCTCCAGTGAGAACCCTATCTTATGTTGCACTCTACTAATCTTAGGGACTGAAATTCTGGCAAAGGCCATGTGACTCCTGACTGTTCTAAGAATCCTGAAGTTTCTTTAATATGTCAGGAAACAAAAGATAGAACTACATGGAAGCGGGTACCGGACATGACACCCTTAACTGTCTATGAAAGCAACCACAGAAAAGTTATTTTTGCCAATTGTGTCATTTCATCATTGAGACTTATTATTCTCATGTAACGGGCTAATCACCTGGGACAGAACTTATTTTTTGCTTGGTAATTTTTTTCTTTCAGAAAATGGAGACAGAAAAGTAGCAAAAAGGGACAGAAAAGGAGTTATGAGGACAGGAATAATGTGTTAAAGAAGAGTCTAGAGAAATCCTGACTTTAAAAGCTAACTTCATGGTGTGTTAGAAAGGGACACATCTAATGATCTGGAGTATGGCAAACAAGCAACATTGGCAGTGGAAAGACGTGGAAGCTACTCCCAGCTCTACTGCTTGCTGTTGTAAGATTGCGGACAAGTTATCCTCTCATCCTTCATTTTCTTATCTACAAAGTGGAATAATTCATAGTTTGCATGCTTATTTTCAGTATAAAATGAAAAAATACACAAAATTTCTTCCAATGTTTAGCATAGTAGGCACCTAACAAAACTTGCCTGGGTTTAATCAAATAAATTGTATCACAGTTGTAAAACACAAGTTTTCAAACAAAAATAAAGCAATTCAAAATCTTTTATTTACTTTTCTTTAGGTTCTTTGAGGTAAGTCAATATTACCTTCAGGTATTAACAAATCTAAGAACTGAAAAGGGTTAGAACAGGCTGGGTTATTAATGTTAGTATTAACAGCAATAATGATAAATGAATAATGATGGTGATGCACAGCACTGCTGTGAGGACATAATTATTCATTGAATTTCAATTTGGAATTCTTGTTAAATACTTATTATTTGAGGGTGATGTCAAATTTTACATTGTTGAAATCTGAAGGCTTAACATTGACTAGTTCAAAAACCAACAAGCTTGAACATTCATAAGAAAGATGAACAACACTGAAATTCATCTTTTTTAAAGAAACAGGGAATATTATCTTCTTGGGAAATATAAATTAAGTCTAATTCTTGTACCATATTCCTTAATGCTACCAAGCTTCTAGAATCTGTTTAATACATAAAATGAATGATTTGCATCTTATTGTAATTTCTAAAATTGTCCAATTTACAGATTATAATCAGGTACTGGGAAACTGAGAAAAAGAGAATTAAATGCTTTCCTCTTCTCTGTCCACTGCCATGATCTATGCTTAGAGTTTCATCTCCCTCTTCTTAGATTTAAAGCTTCATAACTTGTACCCCATGTTGATAATAATACCTCTTTTACTAGCGTAACTATATTCTACAATACACATCAGATAAGATTAACATAATTCTTTGGCCACACATTTTAGGCAATTTTGCATTATTTTTCTTAATAAAGAACAATGTTCTTAGGCTGAACTATACGATCTCCTATGATAGAAGATAAAATAGCTACTTATCACATTACCTTCTTTCTGCAGTATATATTTTACCTAAAATCCATGGCTTTGCTCTAGCTATTCTCTTCAGTTAGAATTCTCATTCTTCACTCTCACTTTAACTCAATATATATGTTTTAAATACTGAAAACCTACTTAACCTTCAAAGAACAGCCCAACTCCTTTTCTCTTGTTGGAAGAGTAAATGAATATTCGATCAAGCGTAATCTCTTTCTCTTTCTGCTATCATGCCGTGTTTTTGGTTTATCGCTTTGACCACCATTTTCTTTTTAAGTAAACTATACATATGTGTTTTTCTCCCCCTGACTTGAAAACTCCTTAAAGACAAAAAGAAAATCAGGTTTTCTGTTCAATGTGTTAATCAATCACATTTTAAAATTTGAATTTATCATTCAAAAAGCAAAACCTGCTGAGAGCAAAGACCCTGCCTAACTAGCTTTTTCCCTTTGAACGAAAAGTATTTTGAGTTTGTGACTGCACAAAAAGATATCTCTGAGAAGCTGGTTTCAGTGATCCAAAATTGTTTGACATTACTGGTTTCACAGTTATTCAAATTTTAATTGAGTATTTCTGAAGCAACTCACTCTAGGTGTCACGTTTAGAGACAGGATGTTAAAAGGCAGTAAAAGGCATGCTTTCTGTCACCAAGGACTTTACTGACCAATGAGGAAGATTACAATGACACAAATCAACACAAGCAAATATAGTGTCCTTGTCTCTAAAGGTCCTGAGTTAAGCTTGTCTAAGGATAGCTAATGTTGCTTTTTATTCACACCTAGAAAATACCTAAACGTATCAATTAGGATGCATCCAGTTACAAGTAACAGAATACCTAACTTCCAGTAACTTTATTTATAAATACATATTGGGTTTTTTGTTTGTGTGTTTGTTGGTTTAATTTGAAATGTCTGGAGGGAGGTCACTATAGGCTTGTTGAGTGGCTCTTTAATGACTTAGAAACTCAGGCTTTTTCCATACATATTGGGCATCTCATAAGTATAAGATGACTTCCATAGCTCCAAGCATCTCTTGCCTATACCAATGTCCCGAACAGAAAGGAAGAGGCCAGGCAGAAAGGGATTGTCATTTACCAAGGAGGAACATTTTTAAAAAAAACTTCTCTAGCACCCCTCCTAACACCCCTCACCCCACCACTTGCCCAGAGATTTCCCTTTATATACCATTGACCAGGAACTGGGTCCCATAGCTGCACATGTCTACATGGAAAGCAGGGGAAATGAGTTTTTAGAAAAGGCTAGTCATAGTTGGTTTAGAGCAATTATGTTTCATTCTCTGGGGTTACGCATATTGCCACAGTGAACAAAATTGGGGTTTGCTTGACAAAAATGGGTGGAATACCGTTCAATGAAAACTTAGCATCTCTCACACCAAGCAATTCAAAATCTTTTACTTACTTTTCTTTAGGTCCTTTGAGGTAAGTCAATATCTTTCTGGAGAAAATTTAGGCTTTTGGGAAAATGTATGAGCCGTTTTAAATCCCCCTAGTCCAATAACTAGAGGGCTTGCATTTCTAAGAACCAATGCGCTTTTACAGAATTTCTGTTCTGTTTACTTTTCAGCACTTGCCAAATTAATAGTATCTATAAACAGCAACCATTTACTAAATAGTACCCCAGTGGTCCAAAAGAGCTACTAGCACAGTCCCTCAGGTTTCTGCTGGCCCACAGGTGAGCAGCTATGCAGGGCACTCAGGAAGAATAGCGGAGAACATTTGTAGCAGGCAGGACCACCATCCAGTGCTCATCAGAACTGCGTCACCATGGAAGTCCCCACGGGACAGAAATTGCGGTAGGGAATAGGACAGATTTTGGGGTTATTACTGGAAAAGTTTCCTGGTAGAGAAAAATGTTGGGGCACCCTTTCAATTTATGGTTAGAATTCAGTCTCCTCAACCCAAGGTCCATTGGTCATTTCACAGAAAGGAAAATTGAGGCACATAAATATTAATCTCAATGTAAAATAGAGAAACCACTGTTGAAGGAAGAACAGTGCCGTTATCTTGCAGTCTGCAATCACATAATCGCTGTAACTGACTCCCTACCCTCTCCACACACAGATGAAAAAGAAACAGGAAATCAATTTTCTCTCTTCAAATCTTCAAAATTTCAAATTCATGCAAATAAGACCATCATAGTCACTTGAGTTGGACATAGTATATAGAACACCAAGGTTAAAAAACAAAATAAAACAAAAAATCTGTTGCAAAACTGGAGAAAGATTGAGTTTATATTTTAAAACTTCACAGCAAATTAAAACTGGCTTGTGTCCTATTCTAAGTATGTTTGATAATTATATTAGTTTGAAAAACTTTTGCAAATGTGAAAATTCTGTGCCAAACTCTTATTTGTCCTTTAGAAAAAAACACACTAACTTTTGCTTCTTTATCATTAATGAGGCTTGTGCATTGGGAACTCATTTAACATCATTGCTAATGAGCTCATTTTAATATCTGCATTTGTGATTAAGCTGACTTCATTAGAGAAGCCTAGAAATCTGCTCTTTTGATAGTGAAAATGGCATGCAGCCTCATCAACCACATCTGTTCCCTATCTCTTCTCTTTCTTTCTTTCCTCTCTTTCTTAGTGGTTCCTGTAGAACTGTTTAATTACATAATTCTTGATGTATATTTGTCATGCTATATATTGGGCAATGAAATCTGAGCCATTTGAAAATACATTTTGATGACTAATTACTGCTAATAAAAAATAAACTCCAATAGTAATACATGACCTCCAAAGACGTGACCACATGTCTTTGCTTCATGCTGATGTTTACTATACACATTGCTAAATTTTAGCATACTGAAAAATATCTCCTGAAAATCAACTCTAAGAATTAGCAAAAGACAAAATGGTAGTGGAGATGCATGTAAATGGCCTATTTGCACACCATTAGCTCTAAGCAATCTTTTTCTTTCTTTAAAATGTGAAACTTTAAATTTTATTTGAATTTAATTACCCTGAAAGAATTGTCCTATTTTAAACGTTTTTTTTTCCACCATTAAATTGTCTTTTACATATTACTATTTCCTTTTACATATTACTTTAATTTTGTGAAACAATTCATTTTAAAGGAAGATTTAGTTTTAGGATCCCTTTATCAAAGAATCTCAGCATTAAGTGACTAAAAATTGTGGGCACTGAAGAGTTCTTCCTCTAGGTATAATATATAACAACCTCACTGGGTTCAAAATTTTTAAAAATTATTAAATCTCGGGTAGCCGAGTGCCTCAGGAAATGATCCCACCCCCAAATCCTGAAATGGCGTCCATTACAGTGATTCAATGCACCTCACCAGTGACAGATTTAGCAAGAGCCACGTGACCTAGTCCTGGGCAGTGAACTCAGGGGACTCTGTGGAGAAGAGCTTTTATTCTCAAAAAGTATTCCCTAGGAGAGGCTATCTATTCTCCCCGGATGTTACCACAGCTGTTCAAGATGCCAAGAACTGCTGTAATCGTTTTACTACCAGCCTGAGGAGGACACCAGCTCCTCAGACCGCAGAACAGGGAGAGGGGCACATCCGAAGGATGATATTTCAGAACATAGTTGGACTCTAGATCAAACGCGTGGACTGCATCCCCTTGGGATTTACTGCGTGTTCGATAACAAATTCTCTTATTATTTAAGACAGTTTGACTTGGGATTTCTGTTATCTGCAGTCAAAAAACATCCAAATTGATAGAAGGGAGCCTGGGACTCGGCCTCTTGCCACAATCCACCAACGTCACTGCCAGGATAGGGGTCTCACCCCGTCTTCTGCAGCTGTGTGTGGCTGGCTTCTTAACGGTCATCAGGAAACAGAACTGGAAGGGAGAAATAGTGAAGAGTCATTTGGTCTTTTGCCCTTTTATTCTAATACTTTTAAAAATTATGTTAAAACATACATAACAAAAATGTACCATTGTGACTATTTTTAAATGTACATTTCAGAGGCACTAAGCACATTCATACCGTTGTGTGACCGTCACCGCCATTTGTCTCTAGAAGTTTTTTCATGCTGTAAAATCGAAACTCTATACCTATTAAATCATGACCCCTCATTTCCTTCTCCCTCCATCCCCTGGCAGTCGCCATTCTACTTTCTGTATCTGTGAATTTGGCTATTCTAGGTAGCTTATATACAGTACTTGTCCTTTTGTGACTGGCTTATTGGTTAGCGTGATGTCTGCCAGGTTCACATATGTTGCAACCTGGATCAGAATTTCCTTTCCCGATAAGGCTGAATAATATTCCACTGTGTGCATAAAACACGTTTTGTTTATCCATTCGTCTGCTGATGGAAATTTGGATTGCTTCCACTTTTTCGCTATTGTGAATAATGCTGCAATGAACGTGGGTATAAATAGCAAGCTTTAACACAGAAATCAAGTTTTAATCTTCGGTGCATATTTGATAGTCTGAATAAGGGGTTGGCAAACTGTGACCCTCAGGCCACGCCCCATTGTGACAATCAAAATTGTCTTTAGATTTTTCCAAATGCTCCGGGGGTCTATATCCATGTCCTTCCACCATGCTGCTTTGGTTTCCTACCCTGAAAGAATCCAAAATCTAGTAGATGGCAGCAGACTCACATGGTGAAATCTGAAACAGTAGAGTATTATGCTGAAAATCAATATGGGACCCAGATGAGCAGAACAGTGGCTTTAAGAGCATCGGCTTTCCAGCTAGACTGCCTAGATTCAAGATGCAGACCTAACACTTCCTAGCTATTATCCATGGACTGGTTTTTAATTTCATGTGCCTCAGTTTCCTTATCTATAAAATAGGAATAATAATATCTGCTGGACACAAAGTAAACACTATGTATGGTAAGCTGAGTCCCTCTGCTGTGCAGGGCAGAAAGTGGGGAGTACGAGGCTTTCTATTTTGAGCTTGATTTTCATTAGCTCTGCAGATTGATTTCCATAGTGCTTGCCCTAAGGGCTGGAGTTTATGCTTCTGGCCTCAATAAGGAAGGAATAGGTGTTTTATATTGTTAATTTCTGGATGGAGATTAAACAATTAACACCTTACCTGATTATATAAGTGTAGCAAAGGCTTTTAGCTCCAGTCTGTCCTGAAAGAGTCACGGAAACACAGACATCAGTGTAGGAGTTCACAGTGATTGTCTGGTTTAGCTAATTCCTTTACAGACAGGAGATGACTAAAATCAGAGTAAAATGGTAATCTGCCCAGGGTTGCAGAGCTACTTGCCAGGAAGCCAGGTCTGACCCAGCTGATTATGAGTTCAGAGTGCTTTTTACACTGATTGTCAACATTTTCTCTTTTGTAGATATGTAAGATACACTTGAGAGTGATGATGATTGGCTATTCTGTGGCTAACAGATATATTCTCTAAATTAAAAAGACAAAATCAAATGAGTATTATACTTTTTAATGTAAATATTTCTTAATAATCTTTGGATGTCCAAGAATAGCACTGATATTTTTTCTAAAATTCATTTTGTTATTTTCCAAGAATAGTTGCCTATGTTACTGGCTTCTGCTCCATCTAAGGGAATAAAGAGAAGGCATCTTCTGAGATATTAGGCAGGCTTTTCCCTAGTCACATTACGGTGATAACTAGAGTAACAGTGTCCACTGCTGGCAAATCAGATAATTGCACCACAGTTTACACAGTTACTATATGTGAAAAATAACATTTCACCTTCACCAAGATGCATTTTCACATGCAGGTTTTAAGGCACGTAATCAGAAAAGATACCATCATGGTTAGAAAAAATGTTGGCTTTATATTAATC
>CAUYSK010044708.1:0-20672 GCA_963575035.1 Avahi laniger | reverse complement strand
ATTGTCGTCTGTCCGCACTTTCCAGGTTTTGTATTCCTATCTCCTGTTATTCTTTTTCCTGATTTGTGTGTCCCCGCTGAATCTGCACCGATTCCCCTCGCTGTTTTTGTGGGAGAGTGCTCCGATTGTGTGTAGCAGACCAGGATCTGCATCTCCCTCTCTGGAAGCATTGATCCGGGAGGCTACCCTAACTCCGCCATTTTTTCTCCTCCCTAAAATTTTACTTTTTAAATCATATTTTAGAGTCCTTGTTATTTAAACATATATTCTTCTGAATGCTATGGCAAAACTGTCAAACCTTAATGAATTAATATAAATTTAATATCAGAGTCTAATATGTAATACTGTAATATCTAGATCATAATAAATATAAATTATCTGTGTGCATGTATTAATGTTTCTCTTGCCTATTTACCAAAGAAATTAAAAATAATAAGAAATGGAGCAACTAGAATGCTCATATACTGCCTTGGTAGAAATGCAAATTGATATAACCTCTTTGGAAAACAATTTAATTTCTTAAAAAGTTAAATATACATCATGCCATTCATTTCACTCTTAGGAATTTACTCAAGGAAAATGAAAACAAGTTCACCCAAAGACTTGTACATGAAACTCTACAGCAGCATTATACTTATTAACCAATGCTAGAAAGAACTCATAAGTAGGTAACTGAATAAACTGAGTGCTATGTTCATACAGTGGAATAACTCAGTGATATCAAGCAATGACTAAATGCCACAACATAGGTGAATTTTAAAATCATTGGAAAGAGCCAGAAAAAAATTGTGCATGCTACTTCATTCCATGTTTGCAAAATTCAAGTGCAAATTAACCTATACCTGGCAGAGAGCAGATCAGTCATTGCAGGGTGATGAGGTAGACAGAACTGACTTAAGAATATGAAGAGATTTTTGGGGGTGATGGAAGTGTTCACTGTTTGGTGGCAATGATTTCACTAGCATATGTATGTCAAAATTCATCAAATTGTAAAACATATGCAGTTTAATGTAGTCAATTATACCTCAGAGTTGTAAAAGACAAGAGAATGCTGTATATATAAAATGTAAAAAATACATGAACAAAGTTCTCAAAATTAATCTCAAAAAGATATAGAAAACTTAGATTATTAATGAAATTGAAACATTAAAAAATCTACCTTTAAGAAAAGTAAAAGAAAATTACTTTTCTATCATTCCAATGAAAAATTACCACAAACTTAGTGACTTAACACAAACTTATTTTACAGTTCTATAGGCCAGATGTGAATTGGTCTCATGGGGCTAAAATCGAGGTGTCAGAAAGCCTACACTTTCTTTCTGGAATCCTTAGGAGAAAATTTATTTCTTGCTCATCCTTTCTGCAGAATTCAGTTTTCCATGGTTGTAGGATGGAGGTCCTTGTTTTGCTTGACAGCTGTAAGCACAGAATCATCATTAACTTCCAGATGATGTTCACATTTTTTGGTGCTTGACTTCCTTCTTCTACCTTAGAAGTCATAAAAGATGGGTCAAGTCATATTCAAGTCATCTTCTACTTAGTTGTTTACAACTTCTAGCAATTATGAATAAAGGTACTATAAATGTTAATGTGCAGGTAATTAGAATAAATACTGAACAACATGATTACTGCATTATATGGTAAGAGCGTGTATGGTTTTGTAAGAAATTGCCAAATTGGCTTCCAATGTGAACATACCATTTTGCATTCTTACCAGCAAAAATGAGATATCTTACAATGTTGGAAAAAAGGGGATTATTTCTTTAATTTTCAGAAAATGTTATTTAGCTTCCAAATCCCAAACAACAAATAAATTTTTTTTTTTTTTCAAAATATTAAGGGGGTACAGACGTTTTCAATACATGGCTTGAGTCAGGGCTATAAATGTGCCCATCATTCAAATAGTGTTCATTATACCCATTAGGTGGGTTTTCGCCCTTCCCTTCCTCTCCCCTCCCTCCTTGATTTCCAGTAACTTTTACTTTCCTCTGTGTACTTGTGTGCCGTTGGTTAGTTCCAGTTTATTAGAGAGTACGTGTGGTGTTTGTTTTTCCATTTTTGAAATACTTCACTCAGAGTAATGGTCTCCAATTCCTTCCAACTTGCTGCAAAAGGCATTATTTCATGCTTTTATATGGTTGAGTACTCCATGGTATACATTTCGTTAATCCGCTCATAAGTTGATAGGCACTTGGGTTGATTTCACTTCTTTGAATTGTGCTGTAATAAACATTTGAGTGCAGGTGTCTTTTTGATAAGATAACTTCTTTTCCTTTGGGTAGATACCTAGTAGTGGACTTGCTAGATCAAATTGCAGGTCTACTGTAGTTCTTTGAGAAATCTCCATACTGTTTTCCATAGCGGTTATACTAATTTGCAGTCCCACCAACAATGTATAAGCTCACAGATTTAGAAAAAATAATTCTATGCTTCATTTGGAATTGGAGAAGAATCCAAATAGCCAAAACAACCCTAAGCAAAAAGAACAAAGCTGGAGGCCCCACATTACCAGACTTCAAACTATACTACAAGGTGGTAGTAACCAAAATAACATGGTATTGACAACAAAAAAAAGAGACATATACCAATGGAACAGAACAAAGAACACAGAAAGAAAAACATCTACCTATAGCCAACTGATCTTTGACAAAGCACACAACTACACACACTGAGGAAAAGAAGCCGTATTCAACGAATAATGCTAGGAAAATTGGATAGCTACATGCAGAAGAATGAAATAGGACCCTATCTCTTGCCATTCACAAAAATTAATTCAATATGGATAAACAACTTAAATGTAAGGCATGAAACCATAAGAATTCTAGGAGAAAATGTAGGAAAGACTCTTCTAGACCTTGGTTTTATGGATTTATGACTAAGACTTCAATGGCAATTACAGCAGCAACAAAAATAAATGAGACTTGATTAAATTAAAAAGCTTCTGCACAGCTTAAGGAAATAACAGAGCAAATAGACAACCTACTGAATGGGATAAAATATCTGCAATCTGTACATCTGATGAAAGACTAAGAATCTACAAGGAACTCAAATCGGTAAGAAAAAAATTAACACTGAAGTGGGTAAGAGACATGAACAGAAGTTTTTCAAAAGAAGATAGACAAATGGCCAAGAAACATATAAAAAAAATGCTCAACATCACTAATCATTAGGGAAATGCAAATTAAAACAATGAAATATCACCTCACTCCTGTTAGAATGGCTTTTATTAAAAAGTTCAAAAACAATAGATGCTGGAAGGAAGGCTTAACAAACAATTTTCATAGGTAATGAAATTTATCCAAGATGTTATCTATAGATACTAGTCTCATGAAAAAGATGAGATATTATTGGTGGCTGGCTAAAGGGTAATTTACAAAGACAGAAAAGTTTTCCAAGATAAAAATATATGAACTTTTAATAAAAGCTCTCATAATGAATGATACTTAATGTGACTTTGATTATACTGTTCCTTCCAAGGTGGAGTCAATACTCTACCTATACAACATTTTTGTTGTTATATCTATATAAATATCTTTTTATCTCTTTCAACTAAGAATTATTTTTATTTCATATTTAAAATGGATTTGTTTTGTGATTGGTAAATGCAATTTTAGCATGTATATAGCTTCATTTAAGAGTAAAAAATATTTGTGGTCTCCTCAGTAACCTATTCAGATACTCTGACTGCTTATACAGGTTCTGCTCAAGTCAAAAAAAAAAAAAGCCATATCACGTGGTGCATTTCAACACAGCTTTAGGAGTAAGTGGGAATAAATTATTGTAGTAAATATAGTATATTGAACTCCATAGTATATAGAATAGTGAATTTCTTGATACTATTTTTTAATAATTTTGAAAGTGATTCTTGACTAGCAGATTTATGTTCTGTTCCTTTTGTATAGATTCCACTTTCCTCCTATTTTCTTGCAAATTACCAATTCCTTGTGAATGCTCCGTATTTTTTAGTGACTGCACTGAGTAATTGTCTGTCTCTCTGAAGTCAATAAGTTATTTGAGTCTAGCAAATTCATCAGGATTTGGGCTCTAGAATCAGATATCCAGGATTCAAATATTGGTTCTACAGCAAACTTTAAGAAAATCACTTCCAAAATCTTGCAAAGTTCCATTTTCCTCATCTGTAAAATGTGAACATTTCTCTGGCAGTTTCTTGTGGCTGTAGATTAGCCTGGAGTATCTGTCTTGCTCATTGGCACACTAGGGTATATAAATGCTGACTGTTCTTGCTATAACTATGGCACAGTGTCTGTCACATAGTACATAGTTGATAAATGAATAAAGGAACATATGGAAAGAAGCAGAAACAGTCATTATTATTGCGAAAAAAATCTTTGTTATATTTGAACGAAAACACTCTAGTAAAGATTTTCTTTGATCTTCTTTTTTACAAAGTAAATGAACAGACAGAGCTGGTAGTTTTCATCTGATGGAAAATACCCTTGCTGTGACTTCATCAATTTTCCTTAAAATTTTCACTACGTACATTTTTTTTTTTTTTAGTGAGTTCCCCTGTGCATATTTGCTGGTATTTCCTTCACACATTGGAACATTTGAGTCAATTCAGACAAACTCTGCCCACATAAAATATCAATGTAAACTGTATTAAAAGTGCAATTTAGTTCCTGAATTGGGCATGTAAAATACACCCTCATATCCCACATAAAAGTTTTGAAGATGTTGACCGTCTTCTTTGATGGCTAGAAACCCTCTGTCACTCACCCATACCACATCTTGAACCTCGTTTGCAGTGTGGAAAATAAGCTCCAATTGTGCCATATCCCAAATTTCCTATCCTTTGAGGGCCCTGGCAAAAGAGATTTTATCCTTTGCTGCTCATGTGATAATACTTCCATGATTTCATTGAAGTTACCTCATAAAATATAATGATAAACAGAAGGGTTACCCTTTTTTCTAGTGGGAATGCTTTATAAAGAAGTATAATTTCCCTTGTGGTTTGGAGTACCATATGGCTTTTTCCCACTGCCTTTTGACTTTCTTTTTTTCTTCAGACAATAAAGATTAGACTTATCCTTTAAGGTTTAAGAGACCCCAAAACTTATCGCAGCTTTCAGCATCAGGCCACAACACATAGCTAACATAATGTACCCACTCTGAGGAAAGCTGAGATAAAATGGCAATGTTAACAGGTTCTAAGAGCTGTCATGAGCATTAAATCAGGGTGTGGGTTGTTCAACATCAGGTTTTTTTTTGTTTTTTTTTTTTTTCCTTAAATAGATTTACCAACTGTAATACATTGAGCTATTTATATATTTGTAAAAGCACAGTTTGACTATTTTCAAAAGCCACAAAATGCTTGATCAAAGCTACCCCAGTTTGGCTATCAACATAAATGAAACATGCTTTTCTGGTGCATCTTACTCAAACTGAAATATTTCTCCTGTTGCTTTTAAAACAAGGTTTGGCAGGAGCATTCCACACACTTTAAGACCAGAATATCTAAATAAACTTTTTAAAATATCTGCTTTGATTTGTGACAACACACTTTAACCACATGTGTCTATGAAGTTTATTAAAATTCTTACCATTAGAAACCTGAGTTAGCTAAATCAGGAGGCCCTCAAACATTCACTCTTAATGTAGCATGATGATGTGGTGTGAAGTGAGGCTAGGTTGTAACATCTTATTTCATAGGTTGAATTTATGCTACACTCTGCTCTACCTCTCACTGTGTCCTTAGACTCATTTCTCTGCTGTCTCACGAAGATTTGTATACCTCTTGCTTGACAGCTGATGCCAGACCTGGTTCGTTCTTGGACTCTGGTGCTTGTGTTGTATTATCTAGTTATCACCTTTGCTCTGCTTTGGCTCTTAATGATAACTCATTAAATCTTAAAAGCTACTTGAAAGACACATCTTTGTGCAGTTGTCAAATCTTTGAACTTTCATTGACTGTGCTTAAGCTCTGCCTCACACCTTCTCTTGGTAGGTTAGTACACTCAAAGTCAAAGCCAGCACAAAAGAATACCCTAGCATAGAAATTTTTTTTTCTTTGTTTTTTATATTGTGTCGCTATTTCTATGAGCCCTTGAAACTAATTAGCCAGAAACAACATGGAAGCAAACATTATGGATTACAAATTTACTCAAATTCAGTCTTAAAATATTTGAAGACTGTATTACATAATTACCAAATATCTTCATGTAATTTTATCTGATAGAATGACTATTTTACTTCTGTCTGAAATGTTCTTATTTTGCTCTTCTCTTAAACATACTTAACATTTCATTATTCTGACATTTAATCACAATTTTTAAACAAAACCATTTGAAAGTAAATATGCAAAATGGCTATATAAGGAAAATACACTGTGTACATGTGCATATATATATGTTTATATCTCTATTCTATTTCGCCATTTGGAACACAGAAACAGTTCTTTGTCCAACTTCCATTCTAATATGACTTGCATTACTCCCATGTTTGGTAAGTCAATGAAAGGCTTAAATTTTCTCTATGTATAAATATTCATATTAGAGAAGTTTCCTATCAAAGAAGAGTATATGAGCATAGCACTGGTTTAGGAATACAGTCCATGGTAAGAAAGCAAGAAATGGTTAAAATTAAACCATTGTATGTATACATATATACTATACGTGAACTCTGCAAATCTTACTTTGAGGTTTATATAAAATACACAGAGAAACAGGATATGGAACAAAGAATGCTAGAAAAAATTCTATAAGAATTAAATACTCTATATAAGAATGACTCAGACAATAAATGGAAAATTTGACCTTTTTTAAAATTTTAACTTTCAAGGTAATGTTATGCTAATATTTAATAATCCATCCATTTTCAGCATTAAATCTGTCAAATATTGAACTAAGTGAACAGTAGAGATACTCAGAAATATCCTTTTAGTATATTTATTTATGTTAGATAAAACATTATAACATATTTAATATTAATTTTAGAATAGCCCAAATTTATAGAAAATAATTCATTTTCTCTCTCTGGGTCTTAATTTTCATATACATGAAAGAAGATATATGGCTTTAAAGTAATTTCTATTTTTAATTTTCTACAATTCTATGGCTCTGAATTCTATTTTCCCCCCCAAGACAAGATTTCCTAGGGCAGTGTATCCCAGATTTGTTTCTTGAAACTCCAAGGATAGAAAAGAATAAATGTTCTAAAAAACAAATCTCAAGAGACCAAAGTAATAGAAGGACAAGGCAAGACAATTATTTTCTCTCTTTAAAATTTTCATTGGGCTAAATGTCCAGTGTCCTTTTGACAGCCTGATTCTTTAAAATCTTAAGGGCTCCTATGGCATCATAGCCTAGAGTTTGGCACTTGGTTTCTAGTACCAGTTCTGGCTATGTAATTCCCAACATGTCTTTTAACTGCTAAGGCATCCTATTTCCTCATTTTCAGTAAGAAAAGGTGGGATGTGATCAATTATATGGTTCATTTGACCTTGGACTTCCAGGCTGAACTGTGAGAAAATAAACTTCTGTTGTTTAAGGCACCAAGTCTGTGGTATTTTGTTATAGTAGTCTTAACTAATACAGAACTCATAGTTTGTATCATTTGTTATTTACACATATTGTTTCTTAAAACTATTTACATTTTTCCATATGCATAGCTTGTCTTCACAACAAGTTCATACGGTCTTCAAAGGCAGGAACTCACCCTGTGCTTTGTTACCTCATTAACAATGTACGGCACTACAAGACACATAGCTAAAACTTAAATGTTACTCCAACTGATTAATAATATTTATCTGACAGGTAAAGAGTTTGACCGATTCACAGAAAAGTGAAATTCTTATATGCTTTTCATGGCATGTATGTATATACATATATATTCCCTATTCATATACTTTTCTTGATTTTCCTTTCTCATGTCCAATTAAAGTCAATCAGGCATATTCATACTCTCATATGTATGTGTCAAAGACATTCATCTATACTCATTACCTTATTACACAATGAAGATGAAGGAAGGAACAAAAGAAGAAAGCTCATCCCAGAAATTTTCATTGGTTTTACTTCTTAGTTCCAACAAGACTTCAGAGTGTGTTGGGGTCTACAGATCAAAAGAATATCATTTTTAACCATTGGAGTGCTATTTATTTTAGTGAAAGTGTAATTCTCAAGAAAGCTCTGAGAAAACAGTATATTAGTCTGGTAATAACACATTACTGAAAAACCGTAAGTTTTGCACTATCACTAACAAAATGGAAAGCACGTTGAGTTCCTCAAGACTGAATCAAATCACTCTTTTGAATAACTTGCTGACTTCAAGACAAAGTAACATTAACTGGTATTGGCTACCTAAAACACTTTAAGTTCTTTATTATGGCAGTATTATTAATGATTGGAACTGACTTTATTTCAGCAAATACTAAATGAGTTAGCAGTAATAGTGCTACTGATTTAATCCCAAGCTTAAATTACACAACTATGGCCAGCTAAGAAGGCACAACACGCACACTATAGAGTACAGTATGCACTCTTTTGACCACAAAAAAGTGGTCAAATTTAGGTATCAAGAAATACTCCTTCCATGTGTTTATATTGCATCTTGTAAAATTAGAAAGTATATTGTTAAAAATTAAAGGACGATTCAATACAGTAAATATCTGAGAATCCTTATATGCCAAAGTATTGTGGCACCAAGAAGGGCAGCATCGAAACAGGGAATTAAGGACCAGTGCCACAACTATATAGGAGCTTGGGTCAGGACTTCCGAGACAAAGTGTCTCTTAAAACCCTGGCTTTGCCTTTTACTATGATGGCAAACTTAGTCAACATCTTTGTGCTTCAGTTTCCTCATATGTAAGATGCCCTTTTAAAGAATTCAATGATCTTATATTTTTATATAATTAGATAAGAACAGGCTCTGATTAACTAACTACTCTTATCAAAGAGAAAAACCACTCTGGGAGACAGGAGGAAGGTACAGTAAGACATCAAACATTTCACTCTTGTGCTGAGGCAATTCTATTCAAATATTGGTTAGAATAGAGTACTTACTTTTCTTTCTACTAAAAACAAACCACATTAGATTTAAACATAATGCAAGGTTCTCAAAATAGTTGCCTATTCTCCTTAGCTCTAAGTATTTCTTTGTTGGAAAAGATAAAGAATTACAGCACTCACCACATTCTGGAGAGACGCCAACTGTCAGTACAAAGAAACTGCCAGTCAAATAAGATCAGGTCTGTATAGCAGATATTTAGTTAATTGATATGACTACATTTACTAAAAAGCGTATTTAGGTAGAATTTTATCATAGCGTTATTTGGGCTTTTGCTTATTTTATGAAGTCTTAGATTAATGAATTCATCAGATATTTTAAGCCAAAATTAACTAAATTTAATACAAGCAAATGCAGAGAATTTTTCCTGTTCGGAAATTTTAGTTGTGCTCCAAAACTAAAATCAATAATCCATGAAGTAATTCCAGAGTGGCAAGAAACTGTCAGAATGTCTCGTCTAGGATTACTAAAGAGTAGCCATTCTAGGCCTTCATACACCACCCTATCAATTGCCTGCCTTCAGCCTCTATAAAGAAGAGACTGAGCAAGACAGGCTCCAAGTAAAAACAACCAAAGAGTGTTGTGTTAAATGTGTTACATGCACTGGCAGCAACAGGGCTCTAAGGCCACAGTGCAGCTGCTGTCAAGGGCTGATAGCAATACATTGTCAGAACTCTTGAGGGAGTTTGTCAGTTTCAGGAGCTTGTAGACTGATAGACTGGTGGCAGGCCATAGTGGAACAAGGACAGACACAGCGATAATTTTAGACAAATGAAGAAAGGCAGCGAAATAATGAACTTCAGAGATGGTGACGGGTTCAAAATTAGAAGATAGCAATGTCCATGCTGTCTGAGGCTCCATCAAGAGGAGTAGCTGTGACAGAAAAAATAGGGAAATATAATTCTTCCAACGGGGAAAGTCTTTCAGTGGTTCAATTTCTCTCTAGGTACCATGGATTACACTTCTTAAAATTTAATCTGACCCAGAAGTTACTCAGGAGCATTCTCACATCCAACTGTAACAGGCTAGGTTGTTTGAAGTATAATAAAACCTCATGCTGAGAAGAATTCAATAAACTGAACAGTTTTTAAAAAAATCTCTTTGGAAGGCTCAGGAAATTACCAACATAGGGAGGATATGTTGGCCTGAGAAGAGAAGCCAGGAAATGTTAACTCAAAACTTGCGGCCACTTTTTCTCCTTAAGTAAATGCTAATTCCAAAAGTGAAATTGATGGCAGAAAAGATAATTCAGTGGTCTCATAGGACTGGGGAGGAAAGTCAGGAATTTGAGTAGGGTGGGCTTCTGGTGGGAGTCTCAAAGGACTCCAACCCAGGAGCAAGAGTGAACCAGAAATAAACTAGTAGTCACAAGGAATAGAGCCAGCATCTAACCATCTCGGTCTGTGATTGGACTGAGGATAATTTAGCTCTAGATGAGTTTCACATCATAAGCAAAAGTAAATTTTCTCTAAGAGAAAATAACATTGCTCACTCTTGACAGGGAGTTACGCATTTTACTAGTTTATCGTCCTTTGATATTTTGGTTCTGTTTCATAGATTCTGCCTTTATCTTTATTTCTTTAACCTTTATTTCTTTTTTCTTTTTAACTTCTTGGAATAGAAGCTTAGATCACTGATTTTTTTATTCTTTTTTTACTTTCTCATATGAGACTAAAATTTTCCCTTGAAGCACAGTTTAAGTATAGATTTTGAGTGAAAGTTTGAATTCACTATTTTTGTCTGTATCAAATTAATTTACTACTCACATAGATCTAAGATATTAGGATCTTTCTTATTTGATACTTAATCTGGCTGAGTGTGGAGAAAGATATATAAAATTTCCCTTTAAAATTTCTCTATACCTCTTGATTTCTCTTTTATATGTCATAGTTTTTGTTTTACATATTTTGCTTTGGAATTACTCTTGCCAAAACTTTCTTAGCAGCTATGTTATTGTACATTTGCTTGCAGTCATAATTAAGTGACCCTCTTTGCATCAGTGAATGTTCTGTGCCTTCAACAACAATTTTAATGAGTATCATAACTGCTACTTTCTAATATTAATATTAAAGCATTTGCTTGGTATATTGGTCAAGGCTCCTGCATTCGCAAGTCCCCAATAAGTCCTTTTTGCATGGAGACCATAGGCAAAGCCTCAAGATAGAGACCTGAAGAGGAGGAGCACTCCTGGGCCTGCCTCACATCACACCTACCACCCCAGGTCTGAGCCTTTGGGATTGAGGGGGAGAAGATGGAAAACCTTGCTTTGGAGTTAAAGATAATAGATACAACAGTGCACAACACTTGATATCAATTTGACCATGTTTTACTTCAATTTTTTGATGCCTTTGGTTTTAGGTGTTTTTCTTAAGGATAGCGTGTATTAATACTTGGTTTATTTCTGTAATCCAATTGGAAAGTTTGTTTTTTCTCTGTTAGACGATGTCTTTATCTCATTCAACCTTTCACTTTAGGCAGGCGTATTTACCTTAATGCTGTCTTTTCATTATATAAGTGATATTTTTGAACTTTAGCTTTTTTGATGGTTTTCTTTTGCTTTTCCAAATTTATTGTCTACTTTTTCTTTTCCCTCTTCCTTTCTCTGTGGAAAAGTAAACAGTATAGGTTCCTTTTTTAGCTGCTATGTTGGATACATTTCTATCTTTAATATGCTTGAATCTGTCTCATCAATTTCAGAAATAAACCAGTCTTTTTGCTGCCTCCTATAAAAGAGAAATTATCGAATTCTTTTTTTCATTCTCACATTTGTTTATATTTTAATCTTTTTATTCCACTAAAACATAAATGCCATAAGAACAGAAATAATTCAAAACTTATGTTAAATACCTATGTCGTATGATTGCCAAAAAAGAAAAAAAATGTCAGGAAGTATATATAACATACTGATAACAATTGTTTCCTCTGGGAAGAAGGAGATGCCTGTCAGGTATGGTAGAAGAAAAAAATAGCATTTTAGTTTGTTTGTAAATTTAACTTTAGTATAACTAGTTAAAATTAATTAAAAAGTATATTATAAATTTATTTTTAACTTTAACTGCAGAAAATTTGTAACATTATTTTGTATCTTCTCTGTGGATATATAGAAATGTGAGATTCCCCTGACGCTTTTTTCTTAAAATTTTTTTTTAAATCAATTTTAGGTTCATAAAAAATTAAAAATTTTAGATTCAGAAAAATTAAAAGCCAGGTACAGAAACTTTCCATGTACCCGCTCCCTCCACACATGCACAACAGCCACAACTATCTGTATCCCCCATCAATGGTACATTGCTAAAATTGATAAACCGACATTGACAAATCATAATCGCCCAAACTCCGTAGCTGTTTACATGAGGGTTTACTCTTAGTTTTGTATATTTTATGGGTTTGGACTAATGTATAATGACATGTATCCATCGTTACAGTATCATACAGAGTATTTTTACTGTCCTAAAAATTCTCTGTACTCTGTCTAGTCATCCCTGCTCTCACTGCAATTTCTGGTAATCACAGATCATTTTACTGTCTTCAAGGTTTTACCTTTTCTGTTAATGGACTGTCACATGATTGAAATCATGAGTATGTTGCCTTTTCAGATGGCTTCTTTCACTTAGTAATATGCTTTAAGTTTCCTCCATGTATTTTTGTGACTTGATAGCTCACTTCTTTTTAGCACTGAATAATATTTCATTGTCTAGATGTACCAGAGATTACCTATTGCCCTACTGAAAGACATCTTGGTTATTTTCAAGTTTTGGCAATTATAAATTGTGCTATATACATTCCTGTGCAGGTTTTTGTGCAGACATAAGTTTTCAACTTCTTTAGGTAAATATCAAAGAGAATGATTGCTGTACTATATTGTAAGATTATCTTTAGTTTTCAAAGAAACTATCAAAACTCTCTTCCAAACTAGCTGTACTATTTTTCATTCCCATCAGCTTTTGTTCCACATTCTTTTGATCCTTTTGCTCCACATCCTTTTGATCCTTTTGCTCTACATTCTCACCTATATTTGATGTTCTCAGTGTCTTGGGTTTTGGCCATTCCAATAGGTATAGTGGTATGTCATTGTTTTAATTTGCATTTTCCTGATCGATATATGACATGGAGCATCTTTTCTTGGGTTTATTTAACATCTGTATATCTTCTTTGGTGACATATCTGTTAAGGACTCTGGCTCATTTTTTAATCAGGTTGTTTATTGTCTTACTGTTGAGTTTTAAGGGTTCTTTGCGTATTTTGGATAACAGTCCGTTATCAGGTATGCCTTTTGCAAATATTTCTCCCAGTCTTTGAATTGCCTTTCCGTCTTCTTGATGGTGTCTTTTGTGCAGGAGAAATTTTTTTAATTTTAACTAACTCTTTCTTTCATGGATCTTGCCTTTGGTGTTGAATCTAAAAGTCATAGTGATACCTAAGGTTACTTAAGTCTTCTCTTATGTTATCTCCTAGGAGTATTATAGTTTCGTATTTACATTTAAGACTATAATCCATTTTCAATTAATTCTTGTGAAGAATGTAAGATCTGTGTGGACAACATATAGTTGGGTCTTATTTCTTAATCCACTCTAACAATGTCTGGGTTCTTTTTGAGGGGGAGGGGTTATTTTTTTCATTTTAATTTCAGCATATTATGGAGGTACGAATGTTAAGGTTACATATATTGTCTTTGCTCCATCCGAGGCAGAGCTTCAAGCATGTCAGTGCGTACCCCACTGATTAGATGTGAATATACCCATCCCTTCTACCCCCACCCCGCCTGTCTGACACCCAGTAAATGTTACTATTATATGTGTACATAAGTGTTGATCAACTAATACCCAATTGATGGTGCATTCAGGTTGTGCTTGTTTTTCCATTCTTGTGATACTTCAGTTAGTAGAAGAATGGACTCCATCTCCATCCAGGATAATACAAGAGGAGCTAGATAACCTAATCAGCACATTTAGACTATTGATATTCAAAGTGGTTATTGATATAGTTGGATTAATATCATATTTTTTACTGTTTTGTATTTGCTGTCCTTGTTTTTGGTTCCTATTTTATCTTCTATTCTTTTTCTGCCTTTGGTGGTTTTAATTGAGCATTTTATATGATTGCATTTTCTCTCCTTCCTAGCATATCAGTTATACTTCTTTCTTAATTTTTTAGTGGTTGCTCTAGAGTTTTCAATATGTTTATATTATTTTTACTTATTCTTTTTCTGATGCTTTTCCTTTCTTTGTGTAGATCCAAGTTTCTGACTTACGTAATTTTCCTTTTCTCTAGAGAACTTCTTTTAATATTTCTTGCAAGGCAGGTCTACTGGCTATGAATTCTCTCAATTTTGTGTGTCTGAGAAAATCTTTTATTACTCCTTCACTTTTGAAGGAAAATGTCAGAGTACAGAATTCTAGGTTGGTGGGTTTTTTTATTTTTCTCTCAACACTCCACTTCTTGCTTTCATTGTTTCTGAGAAGTGAAATGTAATTCTTTTATTTCTCTATAGGTAAGATGTGTTTTCCTCTGGCTTCTTTCGGGATTTTGTCCTTTACCTTTGATTTTCTGTAGCAAGAAAAGTAAGTGCCTAGTAGGTTTTATTTTCTTCTTTGGCATTTATCCTCTGGATGTTCTCTGATCTTGGATCTGTGGTTTGGTGGTCTTGGGGGAAATTTTCAGTCATCATTTCAAATATTTCTTCTGTTCTTTTCTTTTTTTCCCTTCTGGTATTACCATTATGTATATGTTACACATTTTATAGTTGTCACACAGTCCTTGGATACTCTGTTTTGTTTTATTCAGTCTTCATTTTATTTGCTCTCTTAAATTAAACTAAAATTGGCCTGAGAATGCCGCTGTATATATCCTTATATAACACACTGCAACCTAACTTAGTATAAAAACTAACTGAAAGCCTAATTTACGAGTATATTTTTGTAACAAATAGCCAAGTCTCAGCCAATCACAGCAGCTGAGCTTCAGTAAATCACAGGTGGCCAATTGATCAGATCATATCCAAATAAGGCAAATGCCAAGCTGTAACCAATCAAGCTGTTTCTGTATCTTTTCTCTTTTTTTTTTTGGTCCAAAAATGCTGCCTTCTCACATTACAAAGCAGAGCTCTCTGAACCTCTTGTTCTGAGAGCTGCCCAATTTCGGAATCATTCTTTGCTCAGTTAAATTCTGCTAAATTTAATTTGTGTAAAGATTTTAAAAGTTTTTCAGTTTTCAAGTTTCTATCGCTATATCCTCAAGCTCATAGATTATTTCTTCAACTGTGTCTGGTCTACTAATAAGCCTATCAAAGGCATTCTTCATTTCTGTCACAGTATTTTTTTTATTATCTCTAGGTTTTCTTTTTGGTTCCGTTCTCATGATTTCCATCTCTCTCCTTAATTGCTCATTTGCATACTGTTTACTTTGTTCTTTAGACCCTTAGTATAATCATAGTTGTTTTAAATTCTCTGAAAATTCCAACATCCTAGTTATGTCTGTTTCTGATGCTTGCTCTGTCTCTTCATATTGTGAGTTTTGCTTTTTTATATGCCTTGAATTTTTTTTTTATTTCAGCATATTATGGGGGTACAGATGATTAGGTTACATATGATGCCCTTGCCCCTCCTCTCCCCCAAGTCCGAGCTTCAAATGTGTCCATCCCTGGGATGGTGCACATTGCACTCTTTGTGTATGCATATACCCATCCAGACATAACGTACCAGGTAAAAGAAACTACTGTAAATAGGCCTTTAGTAATGTGGTGATAAAGTGTTGGGAGGGGAAGCTTTTTGCAGTCCTATGATTGATTGGGTCTCAGTCTTTCAATGAGCCTGTGACTCTGCACTGTGAACTTCACAAGTGTTTTTCAATTTTTTTGCTCCCTGATTAGCAGGGACAGAATGATCAGAGTGGGCTGGAGTTGGGTCTTTTCCCTTCCCCCAGGTCAGTTAGGCTTGGATAACACACCAGCAGACTGGACTATGGTTAGTTTCTCCTGAGGGCATGCCTGGTTAAGAACAGAGGGCTCTGGCATATATCAAAATGGTTCCTTTCCCCTTACCCCTGCTGGAAACCAGAGATTTTCTTCTCATTTTTACTTGGGAACCTAGTTGAGCTCCTGGTAGTAAATCTCATAATATTGTGGGGTTCCTCTATGACTGGGTCCCCCTGGAGTTTTTAGCTCTCGGATTTGTCTGCACTGAGCAATTTGTCAGTTACACCTCAGGGTTTTCTTACCCTGGCACTGGTTCCTGTGGAAGTTGTCACTTGTGAGTCTACTCCAGGAAGCCATGACTCCTTGTATTCACTTGTCTGCCTCTCCAATCTCCAGGGCAGCACTTTGCCCTGAGTCTTCCCCTCTGATACAGATCTGATAAGAGTTGTTGATTCTTCAGTCTGTTTAGCTCTCTACTTGTTTTCAGGACAAAATGGCAACTTCCAAGCTGTTTACGTACAGAACTGAAAACCAGACGCACTCCTATTTTTATATGTGTAAATCTTTTTTATTCTGTGGGATGTTCATAGTTTTAATTTTGTTTTAATGTTCAGTAATGTCATCAATATCTGTTACGGTGATTGTAGTTGACCGTTCCTTTCATTTTTTAAATTTGAAGCCCTATCACTCTATTGGTATGCGATTGTGAGCCCTATCAATCTATTGGTATGCGATCTCTCTCTATTGCAAAAAAATTCATTCCCTTATATATGTCTGTATCCTTTTCTGTGTCATATTTTAATCTTTAATACATACTTCTTTGCATTAAAATTTTATTTCATTGCCTGCCTTTCATATGTAATTTTTATCATTTTTCTCTTCTCTGACTTTTTTAGTTTTTGTACTTTTCCACTGAATTCTGACAGGTATTTTTTTTACTCTGTCAAAGAACAAAATTTCAACCATTCGAGTTTTAAAGATCTAATTGGCTTTTATTAGTAATTAATTGGGAAGCATCCAGTCTACAAAATGGAAAGGAACTCTTCATGAGGTAAACAGAGGGCTAGACTTTTCATAGGCAGAAAAGGCTGAAAAAGGAAACCAGGAACAAAAATTAAGTTGGTCGTTTCAAAATTACTTTCCTTATAGGGATTTTTTTGGCTTAATGGGATTAGGTTATTATTTGCCTCCTGATTTTTTGGAAGTTCAGATCTTATAAGTAAATAGATTAAGTTTTGGTTTGGTGTGGTGAAACCTTTGTGTGAGTGACTATTTTGGGTTGATATCTTAAGGCCTAATATAGGAGCTCAGTCCAAATCAGTGATCTCTCATGACATTCACTTTATTTTCATTTTTTGAGTCAGCATTTTGTTACTTATAATTCTTTTTTTAAATTTCCGGAATGGTTTTAATGTTATTCACAGTATATTTAATTTGTACTACCAGCTGTCATTTCATTTTCTATTGTCTTTGCAACCTTCTTTTTGTTTTTATATAGGTGCATCTGCTTTGTTTCATAAAGTCTGTATTATTTTTAAATTTCTTTTACAAAGTAGAAAGTTGTAAATCTAAAGTTTTCTATAATTTTCTAGACTATTCTTAAAAAGTATATTCTGTATAGGCCTTTGCTGTCTTATGTCTTTTTCCTTCGGTTTGCTTTGTGTATTTTTTTAAAATACTTCTTGTGTAGCGAACCTGTTTTTATTTATATCTGAGTATCTTTTATCTTTTAATGAAGATGGTTATATCCAGACATGGGCGTGTAACAATATGAGAGTGTTTAAATCTTCATTTTTGGAAATACTTTCTTAATATTATCCTTAGAACTTGAACAGGAAGGTAAGAACAGTTATCAAATCCTTCAGCATTGGGTTTGGTGAGGAGACAACAGACAGGGATAAAGAGAAAAAGCAAGAGTGGAAGGAAGGGATATGATATTTAATAACATTGCTCCCACAAAAATTCTCTGCCATTAATTCTTTTGGTTCAATGTAAGAATCCTCTTGGATATCAACTATGACCCCACTTTTAGGAGAACAGTACCACTGATACTGTTTAAAAAAAAAAATTTTTAAAGCTGATTCAAAGAAAGCAAAATGGCATTGCTTCATTTTTCTTCTTCATTTCATCATGTTATGCTAATGTATCACTCTAATATCCTAGATTTGATCTTCTAGCTTTTCCAGTGGCTCTCAGTTATAACTTAAGTCATTGACCAAGTTTGAGAAAATTTAGTAGGATGTAGGACCTTTCCAATATAATTGAAGATACACTCTGCTAAAGAGATGAAGGCCATCTTTTAGGTTTGGATGTTTTTATGCATTTATTGTTCACAAGTGTTTGTCATTTTCACACTCCTTCTTTACAATAAAGCTATTTTTGCATATATTTGGGGGAAGTATGCAATATGACCACCGTATTTCTAGAAAATTGAATATTTATTTTCTTAGAATTCACAATTACAATAGATTTACAACTATACGTCCCTTAAATTTTCTTTTAAATTTGCATCAGACATGTGACCTTAAAATCCATAACCCTTATTATATTAGAAAAGTCCCCTTTTCCCTATTCTACTTAAGATTATTGTTTTTGCTACATTTTACTCTTTTTCCTCTAAAATATATTTAGGAAAGATCAAATATTTTAGCAATTATCCATCTCATGCTCTTAAAAAGATTCAAGATGATATTATGAAGAAAGAACAGAATGAATTAAATAAAAAAAAATTGTTAGAAAGTGAGAATTACAACAGAAGCCCCATGACCAGACTCCCTCATGAAAGACACACAGGATTTAGCACGGAGTAATACTTAATGGGTAAGATTTATTACAGTGACACAAAAGAATGCATCTCCTCATGTATTTTAGAGTAAAGTTCAAATATTCAGAACTTCAAATACAGTTGCTTTCTTCATAGTGTGGTTTATTGTTTTATTTTGGGAAGCAGATTGTTATGCTATTCTCTACCTATGCATCTTAGAAAAGAAGATCAATGCAGGTCTAATGATTTTAAACTCTGTAAAAAAAAAAAATTATACCTCCATAATATGCACAAATAAAAAGATAAAGAAATAGATACTATGACACTGAGAAAATTTAAAATACATAAATAATCACTAAACCAGTTCTGAGACTAGATTTCAAGAGGGTATAGTGCTTTCTGTTCTTTCTTAGAACATTGCCTCTCAGAACATATCCAGACTGTCCTCTTATGGGATAAGATGAATCAGAAATGATCATCCCAGTGATGATGTCACTGTCCAAAGAGGTATGAACCACACAGCCAACATGTAGACTCATGACAAGTAACAAGTATTGTTTTTTTCTTTTTAAATTTTTCTTTCTCTTGTTTTCTTATTTCTATTGGTTCTCATTTTTAAATTTTTCCTTGTTACATCATTTATCAAATTTATATTTTAATTTGCTTATTTTGTGTTTTTTGCTTGCTTTTTTTAAGCTACTAAGTTTTGTGTAGTATATCACACAGCCATAGCTAACTGATACAGTTAGGAAGGGTTTCAAAAACATCAGTTTGTCCAGTAGATTAACAGTTTTATGAATCGTAAATCAAAGAAACTAGCTAGAGGCATGTTTTAACTTTGGTGTATTTAAAAAAGAATTGAACGGTAATTATCAATGTATCATTCCAAATATAAATATCCAAAGAGTCTATAGCATAAGTAATCTCACACGCTACCAGTGCCTACCTGCTCTTCACAATGGTGATTCAGTTGGTCTTACTAGTACCAGTAGGACATGTTCTGTATTACTAGTCTAATAAAGAAAATAAGTGAATATAATGGTACAGAGTTGAACTGAAACATTTGGACTTAAGATATAATTTCTGAAGTTGTCCCCACAGCTTTGATTATATGCTTGCAATAATAGAGACACAATTCCCTTTGAGAGAGTGAGCGTTTTTATGTTTCTTAGAAGGGTGAACAACATGATACATATGTTTATGTACTCTCTTGTTATAAGCTTTAGTGCAAGGCACTTGCTATTAAAAAAAGTGATAGAAATGAGGTGAATAAAAGGATAAATTCTACTTTTGGAGCAATCTGTCTGTAGAACTTGACAGGTCACATTGCCTAATCTGAGCCTCAGTTTTCTCATCGTGTTAAAATTTTCTGAATCTGTTCTTTTCAATTAAGTATGTCTTCATATGTAAGTTATTTAAAAACATTCATATTGGCTTTAAGAAATTTTATTCCGTTATATAATGTGAGGTACAGAGGGACAAGAATATTTCATGTTCTAACTCTACTGCCTATGATTCTGTTGACTCTGCTTCCTCCTATATTGACTTGTCCTCACATGCATGATAAAAATAGCTGCAGTCCAGAAGAATAAAAAAGAAAATATATTTTAGTCCCTGCATTCCAATTAAATATCCTTAACCTTATTAGTTTGCTCTGATCATATTCTACCCCTGAATCAGTGATCATTGAATGAATAGCTAAAGCCATCCAAGGCTTATCCCCAGGGATGACTTCCCTTGAGTTAAATGGGTTCTGTTCTAGAAGAATAAAAATCCAGGTAAAATCAAGATTCTGTTAGGATAAAAGAAAGGCTCATGGAAGCTTGATTAGTGACCTAGAATGCCCATTATATCTTTTATATAATTAACACTCCATTTTGCTTTAATATATCTGTGATTTACTATGCTGTGAAGCATTATGAACATAACCTTTATATTTTGAAGTGATCCAGTTTTTAAAGGATTACTTAC
>CAUYSK010044705.1:0-13286 GCA_963575035.1 Avahi laniger | reverse complement strand
TTAATCTGCAGTGATCTATAGGATTCTTCTGGAGGCAGATTATCATAGCTAGTACCTGTGATACCATTTAAGATTACTGAATTTACAGATTAAATTCCACAAATATTTGTTTTCAAGTGCCTGTGCTATCCCAGGTGCTGTGCTAGGAGCCGTTTGGTTAAAAGGGTAGGACAGGGTTAACAAAATAAGACAGGACATTCTCCCTCCCGGGCCTTATACTTGTGGTGACCCTGTGCCAAAGTTTGCCCTTCTTAGTCCTGTTTACTGCTGTTGTCTTGGCCCCCTTTTATTTTCAGAAGTGTCCTGGTTTGGAAAACCAATGATCACCAGTACGGTTATTATTATTATTATTTTTTATTTATTTATTTTTTTGAGACAGAGTCTCACTGTATTGCCCGGGCTAGAGTGAGTGCCGTGGCATCAGCCTAGCTCACAGCAACCTCACATGCCTGGGCTCAAGTGATCCTTCTGCCTCAGCCTCCTGAGTAGCTGGGACTACAGGCATGCGCCACCATGCCCGGCTAATTTTTTTTATTTATATATTTTTAGTTGTCCAGATCATTTCTTTCTATTTTTTAGCAGAGACAGGGTCTCGCTCTTGCTCAGGCTGGTCTCAAACTCCTCACTTTGAGCGATCCACCCGCCTCGGCCTCCCAGAGTGCTAGGATTACATGCGTGAGCCACCGCGCCCGTCCTCTTACCCAAAATTCTTGGGTACAGAAGTATTTTGAATTTTTTCCAATTTTGGAATATTTGAAATCCTCCAAAGAGCATTTCCTTTGAGTGTCATGGGAGCAGCACTCAAAAAGTTTGAAACTGTGGAGCATTTTTTTCCCACCTCTCCCCTGTTTCTGTGGAGCATTTTTGATTTCAAATTTTTGGATTAGGGATACTCAACTCGCATTTGAGTACCCAGGAGCTTGATTCTCTAAAAGTTCACAACAAATTTCATTTCTAGATGACAAGTTTTCTCTTTGGATGTCATCCAAATGGTCTTAAGTGTCACAAGACTGTCACACTAATTTTATGAAAAATCAATTTAAAATTTCAGTATTCACTAACATTTAGGCTTTTAGTTTACTACTCTTATTCAAACAGGTTAACATTAATCTTAATAAACTTACATGTTCCTTGAATAATTTCTCCTGCATCTTGTTCTTATTGAGAAAATAGTGTCGTGCCCATTCTCCGGAAGTCAAACATTTGAAGGCTTTCTCCAAGTGTTCATCTTTTTTAAAACGTTCAATTACTTCCTTTAGTTCTTCTTGCCTTCCTTTAATAGGCCGAAATCTGAAAGAAGTCAAAACAGTAAGTTATCTGCCCCAATCCTTAGGCCACTGATCCATCTCAAGATCTTGAGAAAAAGCTAATACTCTAAAAACAGCCATGGTTATTAAAGATCTAACAAAAGAGAACAATCAATAATCTTGATCATTACTGTTCAAGTAATGTTGATCACCTGGATATAAAACTTCTTTCTTCAAACTATATTTTTTTTATTTCACTTTATCAACTGTGACGTGACCAGATGATTCAAACAAATCTGCTTGATTCGGGTTTACTCTAGTTATCTACTTTGGAAGGTACAAAATGAAAGACCTAGAATAGAGCACATCTAATTGAGAATCTGAATGACAAGAATTTTTAAAAACATGCAAAATCAAGCTGGAAGAGTGCAAGGCAATGAGTTTCAGAAGTGTGGTAAAACAAACAAAATCATGCTATGAACAAAAATATTCTCTATGTACACAGAAAAACTCTAAACTAAGTATTCCAACAGGGCTTGAAACACACCTTGATGTTCTAACTACTTAAGTTAAATAGATCTCTGATAACTGCATTCAGAGAACAAAAAGCGCAAGAAGGATAACTCTGGCAGTGAAATGGCTGTATTAGTGATGCAGGAAAAACTGCTGGGGTAGAATTTTAAAAGGCTTCCATTGTAAAAGCAGCCATGATGAATTCAGAACATTATACCGCTAGGTATATATTAACACATGAAGCAATCATGGTCCAGCCTTAAAAGTTGTGAGCCCTTCTTTCTAAACCTGTGTTCTCAGTAAAATATGTATACTATGATTAAAGGTACTTCAATCTTAATTTCAAAATTTCTTTTCATGTCAATTTCATTTGGCTAATTTTCTCAAAGATTTTATTTTTTAAAATAAAAACCCAATAGAAAAAGGAATTAGATTGCTGTTCAAATAAAATACATTAAGAAAAAATATTAGTGACTCAGGAAAAAAAATATCTGAACTATGTATCATACTCTAACATTTAAAATTGCACATCTCATAAACCTGAAAATGCTAAAAATGAAATAAGATCTAGTACAAACTCCAGCAAAAGAAACATTCAGAATTTTTTTTCTAGACAAGCTATCACAAATGTATTCATAATATTTTAGTAAGATTTTTAAGCCACAGTATTTCATGAAAGAATATTTATTAGGTGATGTGTACACAGAAGCACATGAAGTGCTGAGGGAAAAACACAGGAGACAGAAGACGTGGCTACTGTTCTTGAATGGAAAATTTAATTGGGAATAAAAGACATACATGCATCAAATAGTTATAAGCAAGGCATCAATATGCAAATACATGTTAATACGGTAAAAATATGCATTGCTACAGCTCCTAAAAGTATAGAAATCACAACAAAGGTACAACATTTGTTTGGGAAAGGTTTAAAAAAAGCACATTATAGGCAGGAAAGAATAAAAAAGAAGGCACAGTGAGAGGAAGTCTAAGCAGAGGGTCTTAATAAGGCTGGATTCAAATAACTAGGGTCAGCTGGCTAGCAATAATAAAAGTACTAGAACGAGGAGGAGGGAAGACATGAGGTCCAAATAGGTATACACTGTTTACTGGATAGGATCTCCAGAAGACCTCAGATATATTAATGCATACTAATACCATTAGGAACTTACTAGCTACAGACTCTAGTTTCAGTAACTCTGAACTCTTACCACTATTAAGGAGAACTCAGAGTTCAAACACATCTTAGGGATAATCATATGAAGAAACAATGATCTATTTTATTTTCTATTTTCAATCAATTAGTATATAAGCCCTAAGAGACATATGAATGCAAGCCCTTCAAACAATTCAGAATGCCTTTAACTAGGCTGTCAGAATATGGTGTTGGAGAACCACCACTACAATAATCTAAAAGACTTGCAGAACTGCGCAGGCATCCAAACATCCTATTAAACTAATTGCTAATAGCCATCACAATTGATCTTGTCAAAGTAAGATCGCAAAGAAATCCAATCTAGACCATTCCTGCTGCAGCCCTACACTATGGAGTTATCTGCACATGAAGGACAGATAAGACAACAAAGCAGCTGTTAGCTAAGGCACATACTTTAAGCAACATGAACTATGAAATGGGGAGAAACAGATAACCCACCCAAGTTTAAAGCAGTAATCAGAAAAGCAGTATTTCACTTTGAGCAAATGCAATACATCGTCCATGACATTAGGTGGCAGGGCTACACTGACAGAGCTGAGCTATTAATATCTTCACATGCTCCATGCAGAACTGACCACCGGGGTTGCTCTATTTTAAAATAAGGTGAAGTTAAGGCTAAATTCACCTACAGCTCTTAAAAACATTACAGAAAAGTAAGCTACATACCTGGAATGAATCTTGGCTATTTTTAATAGGCTTTATGTGTGTTCTACACTTACAGAAAATTGTTATGCCCACCTGAAAATGCCTTTCCGGTACCCTTAGTTTTGTTTACCCTTCATTCATGATGCCAAACGGTTTATATGCTAAAACAACATAAAATAGTCAACTCTTGATTTAGTAATATTCTGCCTTCCACCTTTCCTGTGTTGACTTTCGTTTTTGCTTTTCTGACTTTATTGCCTCAAACACAAATAAAACTTCCAAAACTATCCCCTGCTACCAGCTAGGAAGAACCTCTATTTCACTTTGAATGTAATTTGCTGTTCTAAAAGTGTTAAAACTTACTGTCACAGTTGGCTGCTATAGGCATGAAATGATTAGTTAGGAAAAGGAGGAAGAAAATGGTTATGGGTGTAGATAGGCAGAATAGACAATTGTTTTCCATAATATATAAAAACCACCTGGCTGACAGCTCAAGTCAAACCCCATTATAACAAATAGCATGGGAAATAAAAATTAAGATGCTTAACAGCTATTAGGGCCAGAGCAAAATCCACTGAGGACCTTAGAAGAAAATAATTTTCTATTTTGAACAGAAAAATATCCTCTCTTTTCTCCTTAACCATAATCACTCTAAATATCCCATACAACCTACATTAAGCTATCTTTACACTGTGGTACTTAAAGCTAGAAAAAAATTCACAGATCATTTAAAACAACGCTCTTGTTCCACAAATGAGACAGATGAGGCCCAACAAGGCTAAGTAGTTTCCCAAGGACTTAGAGCTAATTAATGGAAGAGCTGGGACATACACAGGCCCTTCTCATTCCTGCTCTATTACTTGGCCCAGGAGAGCCCTCTTGTGTCGTTTCATGGTTAGAAGAGCCATCTGACAACGGGCTTGCCATGAGCACCAGCACTGAGACCAGCCAGAGACAGCTCTAGCTTGTATACTGACGATACAGTAGAAGGAATGGAAGTAAATAAGAATTTTTAAATTTAGTATTTGGGGGTGGGGTAGGATGGCAGGGGAGGCAAGAAAAAATATGTATTTGGCATTTCCAAATCGATATGCCCCTTCCTCCCTCTCTTAATATAAAATTTGCTACTTTAAATAAATCAAACATTTATTTTTCTCTTTTCACACTTCTGATCAATGGCTGGTATAAGAAATAAAAAACATCATTTACAAATGGCTATTATTAAAAGAGGCAGGAAAAAAAAAAAACATGAATTCACACTCCCACACACACCTGTTCCCCACTCTTTCCAGAGACTGACTTCCCAGGTTTTCTTGCTATTTGGTTTTTCTGTTTCCAAACCCAAGAGACCACTGTGGCAATGAAGAAAAGTTGCAGATTTGTATTAGCTGTACTACTGTGCCCTTCCATTAGCATGTACAATCAAGAGTTGACTGGAGGGAGGGGGGAAAGAGGAAGGGGAACAGAAAAAAGGGTGAAAGGGAAAGAGAGGAAGAGAGAAAAATGCTCAAATATTTTTAAGATATAAAATAAGACCATGAGGCAACATAGTGAACACATTTCCCCCTCGAAGAAAGTTTAGCTGCAAACTGACAGTCTGTAGATGCTGAGCAGGAGTCACAGAACCACAGCTCTCCATTCCTTCTTGACCTGAAAATAAACAAGAACCAAAAACATACCTGGCTGAGTCCTGCAATCAGTGCTCAGCTAATTCCATGGAGTCCTGATCTTTTGTTGAATGATCTGTTTCTCTTAAAATTACCCTGTTATGGAGTACAAGTGGTTTTTTAAAAAATATAACTATTACCAAACTATTGAAAAAGGTTTGCAAAATGTTCTAAAACTTGTATTTATGCTGACACCTCAAATTACTTAACACAAAAGAACATTATAAAGGCTGAAACAGGTTAGTTGGTATCTTATTATTGTTTGTAATGCACTCTACCTACCTCACAGGGTTGTTGTGAGGAAAACTGTCAGATTTTGAAAAATGCCTTGAGCTCCTCGAAGGAAAGGCGCTATATAAATGCAAAAACAAACAACAACAATAAAAAACTATTTGTATAATTTGTACTCGTAATTTCTAAACAGACTTACAATATTTGTCGTTGCAAAAATCCTTAAAATCCAGTGGTATTTAAGAACTCTGTGAAGCCACGGGCAGGCATGGCAGGATAAAAGCTGCTAAAATTCTTTTCCTCCCACATAATACAATCTCACCACTGATTAAGTTAGAAGGCTTAAAAAATTTCTTTGCCCCCAATTTTAAAGTGATATTTAAAGTGATGTATACATTCGTACCTAACTGTGGACATGGATAATCAAATACATACATTAGTAAAATAAAAATTAGAAGTTATGGCAGTGGAAAGATGAGTAAGGACTGCACAGGCTGACATCTGGATCAGAGAAACCAAGACAAGTTCCAAAGAAAAGGTGTCCTGAGATGACTCCTGTTGTTTTTTTCATGCTATTTCCTGCTCAGTTCACTGCTCGCCTGAGTGTCCCCCCACCCAGGATACTATGAAACCTCAGGGTGACACAGACTGAACAAGGGGGGCATTAGTGAAAGTATCCATCTCTTTACAATATCCTGCGACCGCTCTTTGTTTAAAAATCGGAGCTATTACCAACAACTCTATTCTCTTGTTACAAAGAAGATTTAAGGTTCATAATTAACAAAAATCAATGAAATCCAAATTTTCCCTAATAAATTGAAATTAGTATTTTGTTTATACTATTTCTAAGTATTCATGCTACAACTGCGACTTGTTAGTAAATACAGCGAAATATTAAGATTAAAACAAATAGTCAAAATATAGCCAGTTTTGGAAATTCTCAAATCATTAAACATCTACTGTTTCTAAACATTCTTCCTGGTGATACACTGAAAGAAGTAGAAGTGAGACAAAAGGATATAAAAAAGAGAAATTTTAAAATAACAATCAAATTACCGATGCATAAACATGAACACAGAGAACACTTAGACAAGCAATATGCAGTCAGCTTGAAGAATTAAAACCCGAGATCCATCGCATTTTCCAGTCACTTCTTTTGAGAGAAGAGTCAATAAATTAGCAATTCAAGAAGTATTTATTGGTTATCTACTACTCCAATAAAGCATTATAGATTCTTATTTTCTATGAAATAATATCTCTGAAAATGATTTAAGTCATTATTCTGGTAAATTCTTGCTCAAAAGATGAAGAAGAGCTAGAAGGGATATTTTATTTTCAAGTAAGTCCACTAAGATAAAATGAAAATGCATACCTTTCTCTAAGATTAACAAGCTTCACTAATAAAATTTCTGTGTCTTCTTAAATGGCAGCTTACACGAACAGTCTGTTAAAACGCACATGAACTTCTGAACACCTCTAGTAGAAAGAGGAGGGGCCTGCACTGGCCTCAAAAGCCAGCACTGCTATGAAACCCACCTGCTCTAACCAGGGAATAGGACTGTCTCCATCACCACAAGCTGTTTTAGGAACTGTATAATGAAATGCTGCACTGAAAAATATGAATAAATGTATTTTTCTGCAGGTTTAACTTGTTTAACCAGGTTTCATTTTAGATGCTTCAAGTTCTATGGGGAAAAAATTTATGTACTGGATGCATTTTAACTTACAGTCCTCAGATATGGTGATTTCTTGAGTGTTAACATTTGTGTGGTAATCCTGAACTTTACATTTTATGATTACATGGTTTTAAGTAAGCCCAGAAAACTACTGGTAAGGAATTTTTTTATCCACTTATCACATCACAACGAAACTCACAGGCCAGATGGTTTAGGATCCAAGTGCAGTCTGGGAGCTTGCCAGAAATGCAGAATCTCAGGCCCTAACCCAAAGCTACTGAATCAGAACTTGCATTTTAACAACATTCTCAAGTAATTCTTATGTGTAAACTAATTATGCGCAGCAGTGGTCCAGGAGTGTTTCCTTCCTATTGCAGACACCAGTAACAGCTAACCCTTCATCCTCTTGAATAAATCCTGGGGTTCTGCAATACATTAAGTTCTTTCATAAATACTATAACTTTCACTGTAATTTTGACTTAACACTTTCTGAAATGTTTTATGTGCTTCCATAGCTCAGTATACAAGACATAATCAACATAACTGTCTTGATGACTACAGGTCAAAATTATGGGCCTTTGCAGTGATATCCTGAATGCTACTAGGTATTGTGTCAAACAGTGATTCGCATATTCACATCTCTTAACTCAGGGAAAAGAAAAAAATGGGCTTTAGGGCAACTCAAACATTATCAGGATCTTTTAGTCTTCTAGGAGGGGAATGAGCACTAGTCGCATTTATGTTCAATGGGGAAAAAAGGGAAGTGGACTTAAAATAATGCAAACTAGATCTTATTTGGACATCAGGGCATCCAAACTTGCTGATTTTCCAGAGAATGGCCAGCCATCTAGCAGGGAATTATTTAAATAATCTCTCAACTCCATTCCAACATTTCACTTCATCTCAGTGACTAAAGATGTATGACAGAAAATTACATTAAAATATCAAAGGCACGTTTTTACCTCAATTACTTCTTTCCAAAATCACTAAGTGAAGCATACAGTATCTTTTTTTAATTTTGGCAAGGGACAGAATCAAAAGTAGAAAAAGGGAACACAAGACTTTCCTCCAATTGCCCATACTCACTAATTCCTACTTCATCCAACTTTATCACTGACCACCTTTCAGGGTTGCTACAGTGACACCAGAGTGCAAACCCCAGAGCAGGTACAATGGACATGAGGGAAGGCACCAACATTTGCTCCACCTTCTAAATCCTTGCTGCTGTTCTTTTCCACCAGATTCAAAAACTGTTCGCTATGGAAGTTAAGAGAGAAAAATTGCAAAGTTCTGGCCTGTTTAGTGGCAGAAACAATTACGAAATGATCTAAGGGTCTTTTTCAAGGAGAGAGATGATATTTTAGAGAATTAGAATAAAATAGAGACCTCAGATGTTAAAGGGTGACAGATTTCAACATTAATGTAATACTTTACATGTATAGCATCGGATACTCAATAAAACACACATCTAATTTCTTACCTGCATAATGAATACAAACACATCTTTAAAATATTCACTCATATAATGATTAGCTGAATTTCAAAGATTAAACATGATGACAAAATCCCCCACATATTAATATATAGTAGCAATTATTTAAAAGAAAAGTCTATAATGAATAAAATAGGGATGCAACCTATTTTAAGAAACAGTCATACATTTTCAAGGTTGTGTAGGATGCCTGCAAAATTTTTCTTTTAGCTAAGATAATTATCAGCATTTAAAACAGAATATGAAGATGCTCCTCCAGCTTTATATTTTAATATAAATGTTCTGAGGTAAAACAAGAACACAAAATTAAAATTGACAAGACTCTTAGAGGCTTGCCTGCTGCTTTTGGCTCTCACACAGAAAACCCTTCTGTAGCAAAGAACTTTCCTTTAATGTCATTTTAAATTTTGAGCAAAAGTAAAATTAGCCAATTATTTTCTTAAATTCCACATCACCATCTTTCCCATTCAGGATAAAGACTTAGAATTACCTAGTATTCATTTTATGTGTCTGAAAACCTAAATAGGGATCAAGAACCAAACTGGTCGCTAGGTCATCATTTTCACAGAGCTCCTTGGCAGACATTCCAGAAGATGGTACATAACGACTCTGTCCTTCAAATCCTGAATTACCATTACCTGTGAAAGGCAAAAGAAAGAAAAATAATAAACTGAAAACTACTTAAATCTACCTTAAAAATCTGTAGCTTCGTTGCCCATTCAAGCTAGTAATCAAAAAATGAAAAATTACCTATTTCAATCACTTTAGTATTTAAGAATTCAGTACCTTTTGCATAAAACAGAAAACCAAATGCAGTAAACTACCTCTATTACTGATGCTATTTTGGTCAGCAGAGAACATCATCAGGCTCCCAAGAATGGAGCCTGGGTCGTTGAGAATCTTTGGTTCAGATGCTTTACTCCCCCCCCACCTCCAAGGAACACTGAGAAACAGGGGATGGGATGTTCACTATTTTAACAAAGCATATAGGGCTGTCGCAGAGAGGGCTGAGGTGAGAGGGAAATAAGAGGAACATAAGACAGTTTCTGCAGCAAGTGCCAGAATTACACATCTCAAGTACCAAAAGGATTCTTGGAGCTAATTTCAGCTTCCTGCTTTTGGACAGACGAGTGATTATCATTCCCACTTTGCAGGTAACTGAGGCCCAGAGGTTAAGAAACTTGCCTATGATTCCAGAGCTAGGAAGAAGTGGGAAAAGTAATAGAGAATAACAGGGCTATTTCTAACTGACCTCTGTTTGAAACAATTCTGAATAACTGGATAAAAACAGGGACTGAAATAACTGGGTATAACTGTGGAAGAAAAGCAATGTAAAAAGGAAAGGAAGGCCAAATTTTTAAGGATGAAGCTTCGTCAGTGCTGATTAAGTTTGACATATACATCACTGACAGTCTCTTCATGGAATTAGCATATATGATTTACAGAGGACACCAGCAATATAACTTTAAGGCTCTCAAAATCAAAACTTGGAAGAAGGAGAGGCACAGATTAACCTTCTTTTCATTCACTCTTTCAAAAAACAAAATAAACACATGTAAGTTCCTGCCAAGGGTAGACACATGATTTTGCAATCAAATTATCTGCTTGTAGATATGTGAAAAACTATCAGAGTTGTTGCATTTTCTATAACAGCTTCGTGGAAACATAATTCACATGCCATACAATTCACTCACTTAGTGTACAAGTCAATATTTTTTAACGTATTCATAGTCATTCAACCATGACCCCTAAAAGAAATCCCATATCCATTAGTAGTCTCTACCCCTTCCTCTCTCCTGTACAGCCCCTGGGAACCATTAATCTACTTTTTGCTTCCATGGATTTGCCCATTCTGAAAATTTCATACAGATGGAATCATATAATGTGATCTTTTGTAACTGGCTTCTTTCAATTAGCATAATGTTTTCAAGGTTCATCCATACATCAGTACTTCATCCCTTATTATGGTCAATTCATATGCCATTATATGGCTATACACCATGTTTTGTTTGTCCATTCATCTATTGGTGGACATTTGAGTTGTTTCCACTTTTTGGCTACTGTGAATAATGCAGCTACAAATATTTGTGCAAAAGTTATTGTGTGTAAGTATGCATTCCATTCTCTTAGGTATACACCTAGGAGTGGAACTGCTGGGAGTTACATGGTAACCCTATATTTAACCACTGAGGAACTATCAGACTGTTTTCCAAATTGCACCATTTTACATTCCTACCAGCAATGTATCAGAATTCCAAATTTTCCACATCCTTAACAAGACTTATTATGTCTTTTTGATTCTAGACATCCTAGTAGTTGTGAAGTGTTATCTTGTGATTTTGATTTGCACTCCCTGATTATTAATGATGTTGAATGTCTTTTCATGTGCTAAGTGACGCTTGTATATCTTTAGAGAAATTTCTATCTGTTCAGATCCTCTGCCCATTTTAGAACTGGGTTTTGCCTTTTACTGTTTACTTTAAAAAGTTCTTTATAGATTCTAGATACTAGTCCATCATTAGATATACGATCTGAAAATATTTTCTCCCATTCTGTGGTTGTTTTCTCAGGTTCTTGATGGTGCCCCTTAAAGCACAAAAGTTTGCAATTTTCAACTTATTTATTTATTTATTTTAGACATGGGGTCTCACTATGTTGCCTAGGCTGGATTTGAACTCCTGGGCTCAAGAGATTCTCTTATCTCAGCCTCCAAGTAGCTGGGAATACAGGTACTCATCACTGCACCCAGCAAAAAGTCTACAATTTTGATGAATTCCTGTTTATCTATTTTTTCTTTGTTCCTTGTGTTTTTAGTGTCCTATCTAAGAAGTCACTGCCTAATCCAAAGCCAGGAAATTAATCCGTATGTTTTCTTCTATGAGTTTTATAGGTTTTGCTTTTACATTTAGGTCTCTGATACATTTTGAGTCACATATGGTGAGATAGGTGTTCAACTTCATTCTTTTGCATATGGATATCCAATTTTCCCAACACCATTTGTTGAGAAGACTATTCCTTCCCCACTGAATTTTCTTGGCATTCTTGCCAAAAATCAATTGACCAAATATGTGAGCATTTATTCTGGACTCTCGATTCTATTCCATGGATTTACATGTCTATCTATATGCCAGTGTATCACTGCCTTGACTACTGCATCTTTATAGTGAGTTCTGAAATCAGGAAATGTGAGTTCTTCAACTTTGTTATTTTCCAAGATTGTTTTGGATATTCTGGGTCCCTTAAAATTCTAAGATTCTAAGAATTTCAGGATCAGCTAGTCATGTTCTGTAAAGAAGCTGGTTAGTATTTGGATAGGGATTGTGCTGAGTCCATGGATTTGAGAAGTACTGCCAATTTAACAATATTGTCTTCCAACCAACGAACAGGAGATGTCTTCTTTCCACTTACTTAGGTTGTCTTTCTTTCAATAATGTTTTGTAGTTTTCAGAGCGCAAGTTTTACACTTCTTTTGTAAAAATGATACCCTTTTGGGTATCATTGTGAATGAGACTGTTTTCTTAATTTCCTTTTTGGATTACTCATTGCAAGTGTATGAATATACAATTAATTTTTGCATACTGATCTTGCTTGTATCCTGCAACCTTGAACTTGTTTATTATTTTTTAAGAGACAGGGTCTTGCTGTCCCCCAGGCTAGAGTGCAGTGGTGTGATCATAGCTCACTATAACCTCGAACTTCTGGGCTCAAGCAATCTTCCTGCCTCAGCCTCCTGAGTAGCTGGGACTACTGGTACGCACCACCATGCCTGGCCAATTTTAAAATTTTTTAAAAGGTATCACTATGTTGCCCAGGCTGGTCTTGAACTCCTGGCCTTGAGTGATCCTCCTTCCTTGACCTCCCAAAGCACTGGGATTACGGGTATGAGCCACCAAGCCTGGTCTCGTTTATCAATTCTAATACAAGTTCAGTATCCTTAATCTGAAAACCTGAAATTTGAAATTTTTTGAGTGCCAACATGACACTCAACGTAAATGTTCATTGGAGCATCTCAGATTTTTGGACTAGGGATGCTCAACTGGTAAGTACAGCTGACCCTTGAACATGGGTTTGAACTGCATGGGTCTATTTTTATGTGGATTTTCTTCCAACTATACCACCTGACACAGCAAGACCAATCAATCCTGTTCCTCTGCCTACTCAACATGCAGATGACAAGGATGAAGGCCTTTATGAATATCCACTTCCACTTAATTAGTAAATGTATTTTCTCTTCCATATGATTTTCTTAAATGACGTATTCTTTTCTCTAGCTTACTTTACTATAAGACTACAGTATATAATACATGTAACATACATGTTCACAACTGTTTGTGTTACCAGTAAGGCTTCAGGTCAATAGCAGTTAAGTTTCTGAGGAGTCAAAAGTTATATACAGATTCTTTTTTTTTTTTTTTTTTTTGAGACAGAGTCTCACTCTCTTGCCTGGGGCGAGTGCCATGGCGTCAGCCTAGCTCACAGCAACCTCAAACTCCTGGGCTCAAGCGATCCTACTGTCTCAGCCTCCAGAGTAGCTGGGACTACAGGCATGCGCCACCATGCCCGGCTAATTTCTTCTATATATATTTTTAGCTGTCCAATTAA
>CAUYSK010044704.1:0-20488 GCA_963575035.1 Avahi laniger | reverse complement strand
ATATATATATAGAAAAAATTAGCCAGGCATGGTGGTGCATGCCTGTAGTCCCAGCTACTCGGGAGGCTGAGGCAGAAGGATTGCTTGAGCCCAGGAGTCTGAGGTTGCTGTGAGCTAGGCTGACGCCATGGCACTCACTCTGGCCAGGGCAACAGAGTGAGACTGTCTCAAAAAAAAAAAAAAAGAAAGATAGTGGAAAGGATAAGGATGTCAGGAATGACAGAGTTCAACAATTCAGAATCATTTCTCTCATTAAAGAAAAATTATTCACTGACACTTGGTAAAGCATGGTAAGGAAGACTTTATTTAGGACCACTGAGATAGATATAGGGACGAAAGCAACAGGGTCAGGCAGTGGGGGAGAGAGATTGGACTCACCTCTGAACACAGCATGGGCAAGTAGGAATTTATAGCCAAGGAGCAGTGTGGGAGTCAGTGGATGGAAAATTACTACGAAGAAACATTAGGGATAAGGGAAACTCTGGCTAAACTGAACTAACAGGATTCTTGCTGAATACAGGCCAGGGTGATCAGACATCACCTGGGGGATGGTGGAGGACTGAGAGGGATCTGATCAGATATGGGGGGTGGTTCTTGCTAAATTGACATAGCAGAGCTCTTTGCTAAAACTGACTTTTACAAGAAAGTGCACACGGATGGCCTAGAAGAAGGTTTAGAAACCTGACTAAGGTTTTGGCCAACCAAAGAATTTTTGTCACCCTCTCACTTACTCTCACTTTTGCCCCTACTCCTCTCTTTGCTTTTCCCCCCTGTTACAAATGAGCTTCCTATGTAGGCTTGCAGAAGTAGGGAGAGCATGACCAGGGACAGCTCCAAGCTTCAGTCATCTCAGCTGATGATCCCAGGGGAAAGGGAGGCTTTCTTGCTTTTATTATCTGTAAATAAGATTGTAGGAAAGGATTCTAACTGACCTGACTCAGGTTATGAGTCAATCAGTTACTGTGGTCAGCAATAAGTAGAGTGTGGCCAGACCTGATTACACATGCACCCATAAGGCCAGGGAGGTGGGGTACTCTGGGTAGCAGCCCCACAAGAACTACTTGGAGTCAGGGGGGACTTGTTCCCCACAGGAAGGGAGCTGCTCTTACCAAATGAAGGTAAGAGAGGGATTCTGGCAGATAAAAAGAACAGGTGTTCCCTACAGTGCCCCCTCCTAACTCTGCCACCAAAGAAAGATATAAGCACCTTTGTACAGATTCATATGTGTATGAGAGATAAAAAAAATGAGATCAGAGAGAAATTTCCTGAGTCCTTCAGGAAGGACTAGGGGTGGGGGAATAATGGCCAAATGGAAGTACCACAAATCTTCCCTTCCCAGCTGGAAAGGCATGTGTCCACATGTGGCCAACTGTCATGCTGAGCTAGAGATAGGGAGAAAGAAACATAAGCAGATAGTTGGTTCCAAAGAGTTGTTTTGTGTTTTTCACTTTTTATCATGGAAATTTTTATACACACACAAAAGTAGAATAGTCCAATAAAGACAGATGTATTATTCATCCTGTTTCAACAATCATTAATATTTTGGCAACTTTATCCATGAAGGTGGGGAATTCACTGAAATACTTAAATTCGTAAATTAACACATTTTTGCAGTGCTGTGTATGGTCTTAGTTACTGATAAAAATGCATGCCTCCAAAGTAACTAAATTCTAAAAGACCAATGCATGTGAAGCCCTTAGCAAAATGCCTGGTATAAAATGAGCTTTCAAAAGTGTCAACTATTTTTACTATATTATTGGCAACCTATTGGAAGGTTTTGAACACTAACAAAGTCTACATATTGAAATCTACTTGGTGTACAAAGGAAAATAAACTATATATATTTTTTGTTTTTGTTTTGTTTTGTTTTTGAGATGGGGGTCTCTCTAGGATGTCCAGGCTAGATTTGAACTCCTGGACTCAAGGAATCCTCTCCTGCCTCAGCTTCCCAAGTAGCTGGGACTACAGGCATGCACTACTGTGTCTGGCTGGAAAATAATTTTTTAAGGCTAAGCTGTGATTCTTTACTCCTTACCAACAGACTATCTCATTTTTAAATGATTTATTTTTAAATGAGCGATTTATATTTTTTCTATTATAATCCTATATAATTTTTAAAGTTTTCCTCTTTTATATGGAAATGTCAAAAAAATATTATGAGCAAATGTACTACCCCTTATAAATAAGGAGAACATATAGGTCAAATTTTCAAGCTCAAGAATGAGTCTGGACTAGATATCAGAATTCTAAACTCCAGGTTCCCTATTTTAATACCCTTGGCAAAATACTTCATCCTGTGAATTCTGGATGAAGGTAAAATAGCTGAGTTATACCTAAGTTCACCAATTCAACTAAGAGTTTCTTAACCCCAGTTATACTTTTCAGGAGATTTTAGTTTCCACTACAGAATGCTTTTTAAAAGGCAGAAAGCATAATATGCTAATTAAAGTGAGCTTTTCCCATTTTCTATTTTTTTTTTTCAACTTGTTTCATTGTATTTTCTCCTGCAGTGGGCAGGGGAGGGAGAATGAACTGTTTTAGAGGAAACAATAGCTTCAGAGAAGTACATAGCCCCTTTTCCTTCCTCCTAAGAGCTTCACAACTCAACTCAGTGTGTTTTGTTTCCAGAAAGACCTCCCACAGAGCCAGTATCTACAACTTTCAGGAGGTTCAGAACTTGCTCATGGACAAGCATTTAATTAAAGTACTTTATTTAGCCTAGGAAATAATATTGAAACTTTGAGACTACATTACATAATATTCTGGGTTCCCCCTCCAATACCACCATTAAAAATTTCGGCAGAATCCAATAATATAATTAAAAGAAAAATACAACTTCATAATCTATCCAGTTGTGGACCAGTCATCTAATAAAACAATCATTTTTATAGACATTGAACAAAAGTTAAGAAAGACAAGCATACTATATTATAGATGAAAAAAATGAAGAAAGAAATTGGTGAAACAGAATGCAAATTCTAAAGCTTTGAAAGACAAAAAAAAGGCAATTTTCCCACAAGGAAAAAGTCTTCTATTTCCCTACTATTTGGAATTCCAATGGGATGTGCACTCTGTCTGACATTAGTAAGTAATTAGTAATTAGTAGTTAGTAAGTAATACCTGTTTTTTTAACCAGAAAACAAATAGATTTTTCCACACAAACAGTAAAAGGAAAAACTCCCCATAAATCATGTTAGTTTTTGTTTCATTTATTTGTTTAAACTAAATATATATTTAATAAGCTTGATTTGTCCAAAATAAATATCATTTTATTTATTTATTTATTTTCAGACAGTCTCACGCGTGGCATCATCATAGCCCACTGCAACCTCAAACTCCGGGCTCAAGCGATCCTCCTGCCTTAGCCTCCTGTGTAGCTGGGACTAGAGGTGAGCACCATGACGCCCAGCTAATTTTCCTATTTTTAGTAGGGATGGGTCAAGCTGGTCTCCTGAGCTCAAGCTATCCTGCCTCCTGGGCCTCTCAGAGTGCTGGTATTACAGAGCCACCTCGCCCCTGGCCAATGTCATTTTTAAACTTGACAAGTTTACATGTTTTTACGGCTTATTTAAGGCAACTTAATATTCATGGTGTAGGATCGTGGGATGCGTGGGGGGAAATTAGACTGAAAATATAGGTTCTGGTCAAAATGAGAAGGCAACACTTTGATGGTCCACTCTTTCTTTCATTCCTCTATTTAATAAATATTTATAGGGTTCCCTATATGGGAAAAAAACTTGACTAAATGCTGTGAAGGGAGCAGAAATGATCCAAATTTCATGAGTATGGTTTGAATTACAGGGTCTCGGACTAGGGAAAAGAGACAGGTAAATAAATCATTACAATATGTGACAAGTGCTAAACCATATGCATACAGTGCCACAGAACAGAAGAGGGCGCTAATTACTCAATTTCATTGCTAGTTACACAGAAATAAAATATGAGCTGTGTTTCAATAACCAAAACAACAGAAAACAGAATAATCCCAATGCCTCAATTTTTTTAAACCTCATTTCTGTGTTAATTACTCATTGTTCTCACTTTAATTATAGAAATCTACTCATTAGATTTCTTCAGATGAGTATGCTAGAAAATAAGATCTTCTGTGATTTTCGGTAATCCATAATATGATACTTTTGCATTGCAAGCCACTATACACATTGAAATATATTTATAACAAAAATTATTGAAACAATATTTATTTTTGTTATGTGCAATACACTCTAATATATTCTATTCTGTTCTATTCCTTCATCTTTTTCTCTTTTAATTGCTGGTGGCAACCCATTAAATTGATTTCACATCTCACTAACAAATTATAGCCTGTAGTTGCAAAATAATGTTCCAATGTACCCGTTAAAAATTAAAAAGAAGCAAAGCAGTAGTGCTCACAACAGAACCAAGTGAGGTTAGCAGGACCCCAAAGGCACACTTCCTACCCAGTAAATTGGTAGATCTCAAACCATAAGAGAATCAATCTCTGGAAGAAAAAAGGACTGTGATTGTTCTACCCTATAGCCATCCCCAGGCTTCTTCAACCTACATCAACAGAAAGAAGCTTCTAAAATCGTCCAGCTCTCAAAGCGTGGATCTGCCCCAATTCCTCTATTGAAGAGGCCGTGAAGGTATGGGTAATATTCCAGAGGACAGAACTGGGGGACCCAGATTGACTGACCAAGACACACATACTGCCAGGACCAGGACTTATCATTATTCCCCTCCAGCAAGATACGACAAAGCTATGAATTACTAACATCCTATTTTCCCTCCACATTCTGTTAATATATTGGATTCATTGGCATTTGACCTTAGGCTACCAGATTATGAGTAACTACCTCTGGACCTGACCAAAAGGAATTCATATCGCCCAGGAGATCCCAGACAAGGGTATGGACTCTTTGGAACTATCTACTGATTTCCTAGACAAATCCCACCTTCTTTCCTGAAGAACAATACTAAACTCTAGAGTCATCAGTATCTCAGTCCAATTCCACTTCATCATAGTTTGTAAAACTTTAATATATCTAGCTAATTAATGGCACCTTTCTATTTTCCATCATTCATACTATTTTTTAATCTTAATATTTATTTGATATTTTGATGTAATTTTAATGGAAGGAATACAAGTTAAATGAATGCGTTCAAATTACCATTTTGAAAAAGAAGTACAGTTCCTTCATTTTTAAAGTTTTTTTTTACAATTTTATTTTAAAATTTCTGTTCTTAACCATTTTAATTTTTAATCTTGAGTTTTTCATTTTCTTCATTCTTTTCATAAGTTTGCATCACTTTCTCCCTGTGATTTGCCTTCATTGAAACAGCTGCCTTGGTAGTGGCATTGGAGAAGCTCCAAACAAAAACAGCCATCTCCTCGTCAGCAGTGGTAGCTGCTCCCTTAGTCTATCCACCATCCGTTTCAACGGTAGCTAAACAATAATGATTCTCCTTGTGCCCTGAACTTCTGAAATGCTGCTGTTTCTTGGTTTCTTGAACCATGTAAGTCTTTTTATGAAAACCACTGTCAGTGGCATCCAGTATATATTAATAACCATTGGATTTGGAACGGACTACGTCAACAATATGCGCCTTGATAGCACATGAACTTTGGTTACCCCAGGGAGGAACTCATATCTCAAAGACACCGCCCTTACTTTGTTGAGGAACCAAATGATGCTGGATAAATTCAGAAGAGGATAGGCCAGGCGCGGTGGCTCACGCCTGTAATCCTAGCACTCTGGGAGGCCGAGGTGGGCGGATCGTTCTGAGCTCAGGAGTTCGAGACCAGCCTGAGCAAGAGCGAGACCCCGTCTCTCTACCAAAAATAGAAAAGAAATTAATTGGACAGCTAAAAATATATATAGAAAAAAAATTAGCCGGGCATGGTGGCTCATGCTTGTAGTCCCAGCTACTTGGGTGGGTGAGACAGTAGGATGGCTGGAGCCCTGGATTTTGTGGTTGCTGTGTGCTTGGCTGTTGCTCCGGCACTCGCCCCAGGAAAGAGAGTGAGACTCTGTCTAAAAAAAAAAAAAAAAAAAAAACCAAAATGTGAATATAATGACATAATTATACCCCCAGGGCATTTGCAAGGCTTGATATGAACTAAAATGCTTCTAAACTCTAGAAGGATGATTAATATATTTAATAAGGAAACTTTATCCCTCATGTTTGCCTCATTTTAAATATAAGTACAATTACATTATTAGAAATAAATATTATATCCAGAGATAAAGGAGATAGGCAGTCTAAAGGCTGCAAGGGTGACGCAAGAATTCGAGATGGATTTTACTAAGATTATTAAATATGGATTTAACTGATTTGATGTTAGAGGCTACACCTTCCCATTAAATTGAATTGTGATTCACATATATGAAAAGGTGACAATCCTGAAGAAATTGTTGAGTTAATAGCCTAGAAAATTTCACCCCGAAGAAATACTCACCCCCATTCCTCACCGTAATGTTATGCTACTACACAAAATTTCCTTAGGTTTTAGGGTCTACTTGCTGAGAAAAGAGTAAATCTCCTCTAGTTCCCTTATTGCAAATCTTTCCATCTTATCTGGAGCATTCTCATGGCTCTAGGCTGTGAAGCACTCTTGAGGGAGGGGTAGAATACTATACAACCAAACATATTTTCCTGAAAGAAAAGTCCCTGAAGTTTTGTGAGCAATTTTCACACTTGATTGTGCAAATTTATCTTATATTATTACTCCATAGTATAATTTCACAAAAAAATGAAATAAAGTGATTTAGTTCTTTTAGCACATTTAGTGTATGTCTATGTGTAAGCATTCCTATACTTCTATTTTTCTATATAACTCTGTATACATTAAATAATAATTGTGATTAATGAATGCATCCTAAAATGGATTATACTCATGGAATTTGGGAACCTAGGATTAGAGAAACCATTAAAGGGCCTTGTAATTGAAAAGGTAGGTTATTACTAAACTGCAATTTCTAAAGTTATTTCAAAATAGATACATTTAACAATCCATATGACTGTCGCTTGCGAAATAGACAACTCTAGAATTCTTTTGAAATTTTTCAATGTCCCATCTGCTAATCAATCCTTGTGATACCAGTATGATTCATCAAGGCCGATTTAGAGGTGGCATATAGGCAAGAAGAGAAAAAAAAATTCTTATAATAGAGATGTAAATTAGGATCAAATTTAGTTATAAGCAAATATATGCAGAAACAAAAATTTAGTCCTATGAACTGACAAAATTAATATTGCTACACAAAATTGTCAGATTCTTTTGTATATTTTAGTAGCTCCAACTGTTAAAAGTGGGAGTGATATGGCACAAAGTAGGTGACTAATTTTTTTAGATCAGATGCGGTCCTAAATCTGTGTTCAGGCACTTACATTAGCACCTTCATGGATTCTTTCCAGAATATATGTACTGTCTCTGAGCCGGTGCAGTACTCCGTGAGGTAGAAGAACACATGCACAGCAAGTTCTAGACCTCAGTGGTATTCTGAAGGGCTTGCCATGTTCTTATTCCTAGTTTACACAGTTGTCATAAAATCTGTGGAATCTCGCTATGCAAATGTCTATTTCACCAACGAAAAGCACCTGCTAATAATAATTCCATAAAAGAAAAAAAAAGATCTCTGGTAGAGATTTCAATAATGAAAATTAGACTATTTAAGTATCTGCCTTTGGATTGTTGATTTCTGATCTGCATAATTCAAATTTTAACTCTACTTTTATCAGACTATGTATTTACAAGAGTTTGGTTTTGAAGCATTTTTTATCCCCCCACCCAAAATTAACTTCATTGACTTTTGAGGGGAGAGCAAAGGACAAAGGAAAATAAAAAGGAATGTGAGTGTTGAATATACTATATGGCAACTGATAGAATAGCAAAATACGTAAACAGTTCTGGAAAAGAATATAGCTTAAAGTATAAGCCAAGGGCTTGGTCTGAGATCAATGAATACAAGCTACAGTGAGACAGATTGCAGGACCCTCTGAGGAGAAACAAGTGTGCTGGTAAAGTGGTCTAAGAATGGGAAGCATTGCCAGAGGTTGTAATTATTCTAGGGGAACTGGGGGTAAACACTTGCCAAGAACACTGCTGAAGGAAGTTTGGAATGAAGGGCAAAGTTGAAGGAGATGATATTTCAAGTTACTTGCAATATTATATTTCTATGACAATATTATCTCTTAAGATTTCTTATTTCTTGATAATACCACAGAAGAAGAAAATACTGATTAAATTGATCCAAACTTAGACTAAACTTGAGTGTGAGCTGCATTTTAGTTTATATAGGTGCTCTAAAATTGACTTGCAGATATAAGACTCATCTATGTACAGAAACATGGCTGTTGTAGTCTCACAACACGGCAATTTACATTGTGGGAAAAACTGAAGTGCTCTTCTGATACATATACCTAAAGAGCAGTAGGAGTTATCTAGGCTAAGGGAAGGGACAGAGGGCTGAGAGTGTGGGAAGAGAAAAGAATTAAGGGAATCCTGAACAAAGCAAGCAGCCTGGGCAAATAAATGAGGTAATAAACAGCACAAATGGAGGCGGCATGGCAGCAAGAAGAATGGTATCATTGAAATTACAACATCTGAAAATATCAAGGATAAGGGAGGGTGTGATTCACTGGGAAGTCTTATACAGACTTTTGCACTGCAAGGGAATAACATAAACACACTTTTCAGGATAATACTTACCAGATATTCAAGTGTTTAAGTGTAAATACATGCACCCACTTTTTAAAATACTTAACTTCATCATGCTAAGTAAGCTAAATAAGTGCATACTGTAAGGTTCCAACTTCCCTTCAGAGAAACAGCCACAGCTTGTCTGCAATTTGTGTTTTACTCAGGCATATCCCAAAACCTTGGCTCAATAAACCTCTATTGATTGAGATTTTTGCCTCAGTCATTTATTTGAGTCAACAAATGATGACTACAAAGGGACCTGTGAGAAGAATTAGGCCTTCTTAACCTGTGGCAACTATCCAATCGGTGCTTTTGGTACCAGCTAGATCTCCTTGCTGCTCTGACCAATTGGGCAATTCACTGAGGTTTCATCTGCTCTCTCCAGGGATCCCTGATCTCCAGGTGTTTTGGTTGAGATGTGAGGCTTATCGTGCCATGGAACGCTTAAGGGGAGTTTTGCTCACTTCTTTAGAAATTTTCTAAAAGCAGCTGGAAGGAGAGAGGTCCTAGCTGCAGCATACTTGTGGGGCATCCCTTCTGCTGTGGGAAAGTGCACTCTCAGCTCAGGTTGGGATCCTTGGCAGGAAACCTCCTGGCCAGCAGCAAAGTCATGGGCAAGCTCTGTTGGCTTGGGCTCCTGTCTGCCGGTAGACACCAAGGGAGAAACTGTGGAGCAAAGTAGAGGGGAGAGGAACGAGGCTCACTGCAGACTGCCAGTTTGTAAATCTCAAATGGGCCTGCCTCCACAAGCATATTTTCTGGATGGGTGGGGCCACGTCAGCCCCATCCTAGAACCTCCGCCTGGAAGCTAGGAGCAGACCTTTGACCCCTGACAAAATAGCTACCTTGCCAGCTTTTGTGGAGCTTGAGGATAAACTCATCTAACCCAGGCCCACCCAGCCACATTCCCTCACCTGCCTGTGTTGTGTCAGAGAATAAGGACTCACCTGAAGTTCCAGGGTGCCACCCACCACCTGGGACATTTGGGTGCTTCTCCTGAGGGACTGAAGCTGGTCAAAGGATCCAAAAACAACATTGCAGCTTGTTTCTACCACAAGTGGCTCCTACTGACAGAGAATTCAATTTGCACACCCTTTAAAACATTTATTGACTCAATTTTACAGGCTGTGTGGGGTCCAAGTAGTGGCCACATGAGGGAGCACCTTCCCTTCCCCACAGAAAAACTACACTACTGGAAAAAAGTGGAAAGAACCCAGCCTAGTCCTTAGCATAGAAGAGTTTAGTACTCAGAACTGCATTATACACGGATCAGTACAATAGATGCTAACCAGCATAAAATCATCTAAAAGCTAAAGGTCAAAGGACAGATACCACAATGGCTCAAGAGATAAAGCAACAAAGCTCTACTCAGCAGGATGAACAGAAATCCATCACACTTACCAACTTTTTCAATAAGTGTGAATGGCTTGAACTCCCACTGAAGAAACACAGGCTTGGCTGAATGCATAAAAAAATACAAGCCAAGTATCTACTGTCTCCAGGAAACACATCTAACCTGCAAGGACACACTCTGACTCAAGGTGAAGGAATGGAAAATAATATTCCATGGAAATAGAAACCAAAAGAAAGCTGGTATAGCCATTCTCATATGAGATAACATGGATTTCAAATCACCAAAAGTAAAGAAAGACAAAGATGGTCATTATATAATGGCAAAGGGGACAATTCAACATTCTATGAAGTCAATGTCATCTTGACACTAAAGGCAGGAAAGAACACAACAAAAAAAAGAAAACTACAGACCAACATCCCCTATGAAGATAGATGCAAAAATTTTCAATAAAATCTTAGCAAACCAAATTCAGCTGCACATCAAATAAATAATCCACCATGATCAAACGGGCTTCATCCCAGAGATTCAAGGATGGTTCAACAAACACAAATCAATAAATGTGATTCACCCCATAAATAGAAGCAAAAAGAAAGACCATATGATTCTCTCAATAGATGCAGAAAAACCATTTGACAAAATTCAACACCTTTTATGATAAGAACTCTTAACAAAATAGGCATAAACAGAATATGCCTCAATATTATTAAAACCAGACATAACAAGCATACAGCCAAAATTATAGTGAACAGGGAAAACTTGAAAGCATTCCTGCTTAGAACTGGAACCAGACAAGGTTTCCCACTGTCACCACTTCCGTTCAACAAAGTGTTGGAAGTACTAGCCAGAGTAATCAGGCAAGAGAAAGAAATAAAGGTATCCAAATGGGGAAAAGGAAGTAAAACTATCACTCTTTGTTGACAATATGATCTTATATATAGAAAATTCCAAAGATTCTGCCAAGAGACTCCTGAAATTGATAAATAAATTCAGCAAAGTCTCAGGCTACAGAAGCAATCTGCATAAATTCATAGCATTCCTATACACCAACAGTCAAGCCGAGAGTCAAATCAAAGACTCAAAATATTTCATAATAACAAACAAGAAAATAAAATACCTAGAAACATATTTCAGCAGAAGGTGAAAGGACTGTACAGGAAGAACTATGAAATACTGAGAAAGGAAATTTCAGAGGATGTAAACAAATGGAAAAACATATCATGCTCATGAATTGGCAGTATCAACATTGTTAAAAAGTCTATGCTACACAAAGTGATTTACAGATTCAATGCAATCCCCATTAAATACCAATGTCATTTTTTGCAGATCTAGAAAAAATAATTTTCACTTTGTATGGACCGAAAAAAGACCCTGAATAGCCAAAGCAACCTTAAGCAATAAGAACAAATTGAAGGCATCACTTTATCAGACTTCAGCTATACTACAAGGCTGTAGAAACCAAACTAGCATGGTACTGGCACAAGAACAGAGACATATACCAATGTGTCAGAATAGAGAACCCTGATATAAAACCATTCTCATATTGCCAATTAATCTTTGACAAAGCAGACAAGGAAACATACACCGGGGAAAAGAATTCCTATTCATTAATGGTCCTGGGAAAATTGGATAGCCACACGTAGAAGATTGAAACAGGATCTGTACTTCTCACCACTCACAAAAATTAATTCACAATGGAAAACAGACTTGAAGTGAAGGCATGAAACTATAAGAATTCTAGAAGCAGAGGTTGGAAAAACTCTTATTGATATCATCCCAGGCAAAGAACTTATGACGAAGAACTCAAAGGCAATCATGGCAACAACAAAAATAAATAAATGAGACTTGATTAAATTAAAAAGCTTCTGCACATCTGAGGAAACTATCATTAGAGTGACTAGAAAACCTACAAAATGGGAGAAAATATTTTTATGCTATATATCCGATAAAGGCCTGATAACAACAATCTACAAAGAACTCAAGCAAATCAGCAAGAAATCATCAAACAACCCTATTAAAAAGTGGGCAATAGACATGAACAAAAGCTTTTCAAAAGAAGATAGTTTAATAAATATATGAAAAAATGCTCAAGGTCTTTAATTATCAGGGAAATGCAAATCAAAACCACAGTGACATGTCATCTAACTCTAGTGAGAATGGCTTTTATCAAAACATCCCCAAACAACATCTATGCTGGCATAGATGAGGAAAGAAAGGAACACTTATACACTCTTGACGGGACTCTAAACCAGTTCAACGTCTATGGGAAGTAGTATTGAGATACCTTAAAGAACTAAAAGTAGACCTACCATTTGATCCATCAATCCCACTACTAGGTATTTATCCAAAGGAAAAAAAGACATTTTTAAAAATAACTCGCACTTGAATTTTTATAGCAGCACAATTCACAATTGCCAAGATGTGAAAACAACCCAAGTGCCCATCAATACATGAGTGAATTAATAAAATGTGATATATGCATACTACTGGGTGTTACTGAGCCATAAAAAAATTGGTGAACATTTGTAATTGGTTACCTTTTATAACAACCTGAATGGTACTGAAGACCATCCTCCGAAGTGAAATATTGCAAAAATTAAAAAACAAGCACCACATGTACTATTAAACTGGAGCCAAATGATCAATGCTTATATGTACACATGATAATAAAATCCAAGGAAATGCAGCAAGTTGGGAGGTGAGAAGAGGTGATGGGTAAATTCACATCTAACGTGTACAATGCCCACTATCTGGGTGATGGATTTATAGCTTCAATTCAAACTGTACTAAAATAATTTATGTAACCAATACATTTGTACACCCATAATATTCTGAAATAAAAAACAAACAAATAAATGAGTGCATACTCTTTGACCTACAAATTTTACTGACATATTTCTATCTTAGAGAAACTTTTATACATGTTCAAGAGAGACAAAAGTAAGGACACTAGAGGAAATTTTAGTCCCTGACACAGCAAACAGTGAACACAGCATAATTTGTATTCAGATAAACATAAAACCTCACATTAAAGGCCTATTTATTTCAGGTCTTTTACATGATTACATCATGTCTAGGTTTCAACAAAAAGTTATAAAGCATACTAAAATGCTAAATACACAGGTGAATGATACAAAGCAAGCATCAGAACCAGACTCAGATATGACACAATTTTTGGAATTATTAGAACAAAAATTAAAGATGACTCTGAATAATAAGCTAGACTTTCTAATGGGAAAAGTAGGCAATGTGAAGGAATAGTTGAGTAATGTAAGCAGAAAGATGGAAACTCTAAGAAAGAAGCAAAAGGAAATGTTATAAATCATTACAGAAGACATTTGATAAATCCTTTAGCAGACAGGACAAGACTGAGAAAATAATCAGAGAGGTTGAAAATACACCAATAGAAACTTCTCAAACTGAAAAGCAACAGAAAAAAAATGAAGAAAATAGGACAGTATATTTAAGAACTGCAGAACAATTAAAAATGTGAACTACACATATAACGGCAATACAAGACAGAAAAGAAAGAAAAAAGGAACAGAGGAAATACTTGAAAGAATATTGTTAAGAATTTTCCAAAATTAGTGGTAAACCCCAAACCACAGATCCAGGAAGGTCAGAGAACACCAAGCAGGATAAATACCATGCAATCTATATCTACACGTGTGAAATTTAAATTACAGAAATCAAAGACAAATAAAAAAGGTTAAAAGAAGTAAGGAGAGAAAGAACACCATAACTACAGAAGGAGAAGTATAAGAATTATATCAGTTTTGTGAGGTATAAGGTATACTTTGTGAAGAATCATATCAGTTTTATGACATCATGAAAATCATAAATTTTCAGTTAGTAAAAACTAAAATTAAATCCTTAGGTCTATATGTTAAATCCTTAGGCCTATAGGTTTGTTATGATTTGGAGAGGTAATGCCTCCTGAATTATCATCCTTCCGCTGATCAGATCACTACAAACAGAGGTGGGTTTTAATGGCTCATTTCTTGATACTACCTGCTAAATTTACTCATAAAATACGCTTCAGACACCTCCTTAACCAAAGAATACTTATAAAAAACTTAAAATTAACCACTATTAGGTTTCTCTTTATCATTGGAGCTCAAGGTACAGCAAAGTGTTAACTGCACATTCCTTACACCTCTATGTTATAATCAGATGCTGACATTGATCTTATATAGGACATAGAACTTAAGCAACTTTTTCAAGGTGACATTTGATAAAGCAATTTTTTGCATAATAAATGTCAAGTGCAGAGGGAAAAAAATGAAAAATATAAGGATATATAGTTTTTAAACCCAGTCCCTTACCCAAACTGTGAAAGTTTTGCAGCTTATGCTATTTCTGATAACAATTTCCAAATAGTAATGTAATAGATATTACTGTAAGAGTAAACTCTGTGGAGGCAGTCCAATTTATTGGTTCACTTCATTTGATGATACTGGCAAGTTCAGTTGTTGTAATTTCTAAAGGAAGATTAAGGAGGAATAATATCTGACTAGGTGGAGATCAAATTAAGTTATATGGCAAATCAGTACAAAGGGAAAACATAACTTTGGTTGCTTTTAATTTTTGTTGCTTCTGCTGGGATTTTTTTTTTTTTTTTGCCTATTTTGACTCATTTAATTTTCTCAAAATGTCATAGGTGAACTGTGAAACTTAATGAAGTTTTATAATCTCAGATATTGTATTATTATATGTATGACTATATACAAAATTTTCTGAGGCAGACTCTTGGTTGGGTTCACTGCTTTCTGAAATGAACTTCAGGACTGTCTTGGATCTTAGGATAACTTAAGCCAGGACAGTTGAGAAATGGATAGATGACAGCAGGTATTTACTACCTGAGTAGTTAAATAGGTATTTCAGGTCAATTTTCTTTTCACAGTGCTTCACCAACAGTAATTTATAAGGTGTAGCCATCGATTAATTGAAATTGCATGTCAGGATGAACAACAACATATTATTTCATCAGTTTCTACAACAGACATCTGAAATGTGACACTGTCTCTTAAAAAAGTAAAAGTGGTTTCTGAAGATATTTTTAACTTCTTGTAAATCATAATCTTTTTTACAGAAACTCTAAACAATAATGTTACTATTTTAAATGGGTTTTTGTAATTAAAGACAATGACAAATTTTCATATTAAATATATAGTCTGAACATTCTCATTTCTCTTTTGAAAGTAATAAATTTGAAACATATTACACATATATAAGTTATAAGCATGCATGTGTGTATATCATTGCATTGTACAAATTCTATGATTATTTTAAATGTTTGTTAACTGTTATTCATATCAATATGTTTTTAAATCCATTATGTTAGGAAAGCTATTACTGATCATACATTAATTATTTTGCTAAAAATTATTGGTGGTATAATATATATTAATAGCTGGATTAAGTATTAAATTCTGAATGGGTGGCAAAAGTGCTACATTCCTAGAATAAAAATTCAATTGTTTTGTATTTTTGTTTACTATTTACATCTACAACAGAAATTCTGGGATATATATAGAAACCACAGCTTCTTATCTGTACCCATTATAAACCACACAATTTTGAATTTTGATAATCTTTGTTATCTTTATTTTCATTTTACCATAATAACCAAAATTTCCTAGTTTTATAATAGTAAACTAATGTGATAATAAAGAGTAAAACATAGGATATTAAATGCACCATTTAAATATATGACAATGATAATTGTAATGTCTCACAACTGTATTGTTGAGTTTGCCTAATTTCATAAAGTTAACAATTTTAATTAATGTACTTTGTATTTCTAGTACTCACTAGCTAAGAAATTATTTTCTGCTTCACTCATTCAGGTACAAAAATGGTTTGTGAACAATATGATACAAGGATAAAATGTTCATAAAACACTGAAATGCATAAATGATGTTTTAAAACTATAATAATACAAACCATTCTTTAAAAAAAGGACATAAATGAAGAATAGTTACATCAATAAATTACAGGGAACTAATTAACTGGTCACAATTTCTGATTTTATTCTGATTAAATCTCAGTAATATTTTTCAAGTTGTGAGAGTTTTTGATCTTATCTTTCATATAAAATATGTATGACTAGACATTACTTGTTTCTACTCATTGATTTTTTTCAGTAGTGCCAATTTATATTTGCATTCAGTCATTTCTCACCAAAGCATCTATCTTTTCAGAGATCACAGATGGTGTACTAGACTTAGAGCCACTAGATATGATTACAGTGCCCATGGTAGCTAACTAGATCATATGGGGATTAACCCATCAGCAATAATTTGCTCCATTCAATCTTGTAAAATATAAAGCTCAAGAAGCATGTTAGTAGGCATTATCTCTAAATTTAGGCATAGTTTAACAAAGCTACTTAGCAGTAATGATATTGACTGTTTTTACCTTCTTGTTAGACTATTAATATTGTAGGACACTACATAATTATATTTGAAAGAATAACTATTATCTTATAGAAATAAGTGATTATATATTAGATATTTAGCTCTTTTAATGCTGGCCTTTAATTCAATTAAATTATGGATTTAAATCCACATTCTGAGAAGTTAATCAAATTATTTTCAATTCCCCCAAAATAACACAGAGCAAACTTTATCTTACAATGAATGGTTGTTGATCTTTAACATGAAAATTACTACTCTGAGGAAAGTGTGACAGAAAATGAACATATGTAATTTTCTTACTCAAAAGCATTTATTTAAATGTTAATTAAATTTTTGAATCACTGATAGGACAGCAAATTTTATGTTAAGCATAATTAATTCTCTTTTCATAGCTTTAAAATAAAATAAAATCTGTTCAAATTTATGTCTTAATGATACTAATATAATTTTTGAAAAATTTTATTTCAAAAAATGGCTAAATATAAGGCAAAGTTGAAAATGCAAGAAGTGAAATTATCGATATAATTGTATAGGTTATTGTTACTTATTTCTTTAGATAATAATATGTTTTGAAAAGAAACATACATGTTAGTTTTCTAGGACTCCTGTGACAAATTACCACAAATTGAGTGGCTTAAAGGAATAGAAATATGTACTATCATGGTTCTGGAGACTAAGTCTCAAATCAAGGTTGCTCAGGGCCAATATACCTTCTGAAGATTCTAGGAAAGAATCCTTCCTTGCTTATTCCTAGCTTCTGGTTCTAGCAGTGAATCCTTGACATTCCTTGGCTTGCAATAGTATCACTCCAATTTCTGCTTCTGTCTTCACATGGTCATCTATCTTGTGCAGCTTCCTATTTCCAGATTTGTTCTATAAGGACAGCAGCTATTGGATTTAGACTCTATCCTAATCTAGTATGCTCTTCATCACATCTATAAAGACTTTATTTTCAAATAAGGTCATATTCACAGGGATTGAGGGTTAAGAGTTATTTCATTTGGAGCCAAAATTCAACCTGCGACACTTACCATGAGCTTAATTTACACACTAATGTATAACATAAAAAATATTTAACACACATTAATATTTAACTTATATAAGCAAAGTAATTGAAATTTTTGAAATATTAACATACATTATAAAGGTAGTATAATATATATCTTATGAGAGATTCTATTGATAGATTAACATTAAAAATCTCTTTCTGAAAATTAATCTCAGGTTAGTCAACAATGTTGTGTTTCAACAAGGAAAAAAAAAAGTGACTTGGGAGAACTACCACTATTTCTTATTTATTTATTTGCTTATTATGGCTGCTACTTCCATAATGGTGAGTTGTTATTTATCATATGTGGAAAAATAGAATAAATATTGAATACTTGATTTTTTTGAGAGTTCTACATTCCCAAGATTTCAGCAGGTAGATAAATCATTACTCTCCATATTTTCCAGTTGCTTCTCTCAAGTTAACTGCTCCAACTTCTTATGATTCTTTAAAAAAATTGAATCTCTCAGTCCTCACCATAAAAATTTTCCCTGAGTATCACAACCTCTAGCATCAAAGTGCCAGAAAATATGTACTACCAGTTCTGTCTCAGAGTTCATTTCTTTTTCACGATTGGGATGTGTTAGAATTGTACTACTGAGACTTTCCTAGTGATACAGATGCTATCAAGTAGGAAAAAATAGTTTTTAACACTTTTTGAAGAAAATCCTTTAATATATACATATTTTCTTTCTTTCATAACATTTTTGTAATTTTATAAAATGGCCCATTTTCTTAAAAATACATATCATTATAGAAAGAAATGATTGTGGCTGAATATATTTTACATATAATCAGCAAACCTTCTTTGATATATATAATACTAATAATGCTCTGTATCTATTACATTTTATCCATAAAGCTAAAATTTAATATAATAATCACCATCTAAATAGATAATTTTTTAAAAAGGCAGTGTTTTAACAGATCTTACATGAGATTTTTCTTTCTTAGGAAATACTTACAGTGGTTATAAAAAGTAGAAATGTTTTAATAATATAGATCTATTTTATCAGTTTTATTATATATTTTGTTGAGGCAATATGAATGTACAATAAAAACCACAAATCTCAATATTCAGTTGAATGAATAGCATAAATATAAGTTAAGTGACAATGTCTGTTCCCTGGTTAATATAACTTGAATCAACTGAGAGAATATTTTTCTTACTCCAAAATGTTTCTTTGTACCACTTTCCAGGCAATTCCAATTCAATTCTTGTTCTCAAGAAGTAATCTCTTGTAATTTCTGTCGTTGTAGACTAATTTTGTGTTTTTAGTTTCATACAAGTAGAATCATAAAGTATACATTCTGTGTTTTTTAATTACTGACTAATATTATATTATGTGATGACATCATAATTTATTTTTTAATTCTTTTGTTGATTAGCATTTCTCATTTTATTTTTATAATATAAATAATGCTGCTGCTATAAGCATTCTTGTATATGTATTTTTATAAACATCCATTATCATTTCTTCTGAGAAAACATTAATATATGCACTTGTGGAATTGGTGGGTCAGAGGGAAGATGTATATTTAACTTCATAAGAAACTATTAAACAGTTCTCCAAAATGTTTATATCACTTTACATTCCCACAAATAATGTGAGTTCCAGTTGCTGCATATCTTCTCCAAATTTAAATGGTATTCGTTGTTTCTTTTTCTCAACTATGGCCTTTTTAGTGGGTGTAAATTGATACTTCAATGTGATTTTTAATATGCAATTTTCTGATAACTAAATATATTAAGCAGTTTTTCCTGTGTTTATATTTTTTATAGCAAATCTTTACAGAATTGTTTATATTTTAATTGTTGACTTTTAGAAAGTCCTTATCTATTCTGGATACAAGTCTTCTGACATATACATGTGTTGAGAAATTTTTCTCAGTCTATGGCTTCTCTATTATTTTCCATAAAATGGTGAGCTAGGCAGAATTCTGAACTGACCTCTGAGATATTTCATACCCTTTTCCTCAGTGTAGAATCCCTGAACTCTGAATCCGAAGGATTTTTACTGTCATAATTATGTTCGTGGGAGTAAAATCCCATGTTATTTGCCACAATTAACCTTAAGGTAGGGAAATAATTTGAGTGTTCCTAATGAGTCCTTGAAAAGCAATTTTTTTTGCATACAATTTTTCTCCACATGGTAGGAAGATGAAGTAAGAGATTCAAAGAAGAAAAGAGTTGGACATTCTATTCTGGTTTGGAAGTGGAGTGGAATCAATAAGTGGTGAGCAATGTGGGCAGTTTAGTTGCAGAGAGCAGCCCCCACTGATAGCCAGAGAGGAGGCTGGAATTTCATTCTTACTCCCATAAAGAATGAATTCTACCAATAAGAAGCTGAACATGGAAGCAGAATTTTCCCCAAAGCCTCCAGACTAGAACTGAGTCCACCCAACCCCTTGATTTCAGCTTTGTAAACCTTAAGCAGAGAACTCATCCATAGCGTCAAATTTTTGACATATAGAAATGTGAGTTAATAAATGAATGTTGATTTAGGCTCCTAAGTTTGTAGTAATTTAAAAAAATTAAAAGTTTCTAAGTTAATAGTATTAAAAAGTTTATAGCAATAAAAAGTAATGCCTATTTGACATCAGAAATAGTTTGCTACCATAATAGTAATATCAAATGTATGAGTAGTTTTAGAATTGGCCGGTGGAAGAAGTCTGGGAGAAATTTTTTTTTTAATTTCAGCATAATATGGGGTACAGATGTTTAGGTTACATGTGTTGTCCTTGCCCACCCTCCCCCCCTTAGTCCAAGTTTCAAATACCTCCATCCTATTGCGTGGTGCGCATTGTACTCTTTGTGTATGCATATACCTGTCCCCTCCTCCCCCCTCCCCCCTCCCCCCTGCCCAACATCCAATAGATGTTATTCTTATATATGCACTTATGTGTTGATCAGTTAATACCAATTTGATGGTGAGTACATGTGGTGCTTGTTTTTCCATTCTTGGGATACCTCGCTTAGTAGAATG
>CAUYSK010044701.1:0-17683 GCA_963575035.1 Avahi laniger | reverse complement strand
TACTGATTCATTCATCAAACCAATCAATCTATTGAATACTAACTGTACACCAAGCACTGTGCTGAATTAGCCATGGTTCTTTCTCATGGAAATAGCAAAACATATAAACAAATATTTCCTACTAATACAATAGAAGTTATTACAGAATCATATAAGAAGTAATGAGAATATCAAATACAGAAACGTTAATATTTCTTAGAGTATGAATTAGAGGAGGGTTCAAAGGAAGTCCCTACCTAAGCTGGATGATGAATGATGAGTAGGAATAACTCAGGCAGGAGAGAAAGGAGGAGCATATTCCAAAAAGAGGAAAAGACATATACAAACATGTGAAAGACTTTTAACTATATTGCATATTCAGTAAAGACAGTGGTCATTTCTGGCTTGATTACTTTCAGTCAATCCAGTATTTATCTCTCTACTTTGCACAAGTATATTCTTAATATTTTAAAAACAAACAGTAAGTGAATACATGAAAATGTGCAAAACATAATAAGAGATGATAAAGGAGAAGAAAGAGGTTTGGTGCAGCTGAAGTATGGAGTGGAGCCATTAGGAAATGTTTCTGAGAATGGGGGAAGAAATGAAGTTTGTGAGAAGCCCTTGCACTTGACATTCATTCCATGAAATAAAAGCATGGCTGGCCATGTATCTACTGACACTAACTTTATTTAATATTGCCTATGGGTAATCTACCTGATAAAGGACTAGAAGTTAGAAATATTATTTTTAGTTTTGACAATTAATCCCATCTTTTTTCTTTAAAAATTACCTAAACCTACCGAATAGGTGCAATGAACACTATTTAGGTGATGGGCACACTTATAGGCCTGACTAAAACATTGTAAAAGCTATTCATGTAATAGGAATTGGTACCCCCTTAATATTTTGATTTAAAAAATATTTTACAATAAGAAAAAGAAAATTACCTAAACGTAAGTACAAGTAGAATTTTAAAAAATATTGGAAAAGTACCAATGTATATATACTGAGAAAAAGAGAAAAAGCTATTATCACCAACAAAGTACAACTGCTATTATTATCTAGCTTGTCATCTTTAAAGTAGATGATGACACCCTTCTCAGGTCATTTCAGCTTCAGAAATGCCAACAAGCCTGATCTGCTTTGCCGACATTGTTGCTACACAAAACATTGATGATTTTCATAACTCCTACGGTCTCAAAGTGTTAGTGTGATATAATTTTCTCAGGAATACCACGTTGGTGTGTGTTACAAATGATAATTGTGAAATTTGGAGGCCAGAGTTTGAATCACGTTCTGATGTGATTTCTTAATTAGAACTACCATAATTTATATTTTTCTTGGCTTTTATAAACTTACATTAAGAAGTTTTGTGTTTTTACCACAATTTCAGAGAAAACTGAAGGAGTTATATTCTACTTGATGTAGCTCTAGCAATAAAGTTGTGAATAGAAATTTCCTTTCTGTGCAAAATGCACTGTTGAATAAAACTTACAAGAATGCTTTTTGACGATAACTGTTTGTAATGAGAAAAATGTCCTATCTTAAATCTTAGTAAAAAATAGTATTCACAGCTATAAGCTCAAATGCACACACAAACCATAAATATAGCAACTTTTGTTGAACTGATGTCATTAAAAGATCCCCAAAACATTTTATGCAATCTCTCAGCTCCCCATGAAATATTCCTGGTTTTAAAGTAGCTGATGTTAATCAAAATCTCTCTGTATTTTCATGCTTATTATTGGAAGCATTCCACACTTGGGCATGATTTCAATTTCCACAAAAATGCAATGAATCTAGAGCTGGCATTAAAATGTTATTAAGATGACAAGTTATGATCAGTGCCTCCTTGGATGGGGTTGGTGATAGAGGTTTCCCATTTATTAATCCTAGCAGAGGTCTCAGATGGCTGCTCATTAATCATTTCCCTTTTATCAAGATGTATTTTAAGATGTAACAGGGCCCCAAAAATCTGTTGTTCTCTAACGCTTTTCCTGAGTGTCTCAGTCTTGGGTGGCTCAGAGTGGCTCTGCACTTGGCATATATCAATAAATTCGCTCGGCTGGTTTGTCTCCTTCCTGCTCTCCAACTATTCTGCAATGGCATTTTCCCTGATCTTAGAAACTGCCTAACAGTCGAGAGTCATAATAATTCTAATGTCCCAAGTTCAGGGCTGTGAGATATGCTCAGGTATACTGTTCTGGAAGTTAAGGAACTCTGGTGAAACACGAGTTGATTCAATTTTAGCATACATACACGAACTTGCTCAGCTATTGGTAAATTACTCTATATCATATGCCTCTATAAAATCATAACCTAAGCTCTCAGTACGTCATGTCAATAGAAATAAATACACACAGAATAAAAATAGTTTCTGTCTTTTGAGTTTTCTGCTTTGTTCTGTAGATATTCATTCTTTTGTCATTTTCTTGCATTTACTAATAAGCAAGTGGCAGTGGCTTCCAACAATTTAAGAACGATGTAGAGAAATTAAAAGTTAATAAAATATTTTAAAATCGAGATTGACAATAGTGTCTTCTTTTTCTTTTAAGAGATGATAAAAGGTCACCATTATTTTATTTTAATCATGGGTTACCTCAGTTCAGGTGCCATGGTTTGATTAGCAAAATTCTAATTTCCTAATTGAAGAGCTATGTGACTAAATGCATCAGGTTGCAGAGGACCAAAGGCAGCTTCGATTTAGGAAGGGATGAAGATGAGGACAAAAGGTACCTTGAGCACTCTAGCAATTTAGAGAATGCATGGAAATGGTCAAATTACAAAACATATACTTACGTATTCTCAGCACTAATAAAATACATAATAAATAAAAAACAATGCACAGCAGAAAACATCTATGGCAGAGTGTATGTGTATAGATAAATAACACAAAAAGAAAAAATTTTAAATGATAAAGCAAAACACATGAAACATATTTAAACATGTTTAAGAAGAAAGATTGTTGCAAAAATTTTGACATAGAATCACTACATGACCCAGAAAATTTAGTCCCACGTGTATACTCAGAATGAAATGAAAACAAGGACTCATGCAGATATATGTATGCCAATGTTCATTGCAGCATTATTCATAATGGCCAAAAGATGGAAACAACACAAATTAATGGATAGACACAATGTAGTATATAATATGATTAAATACTACTCAGCCCAAAAAAATAATAATAAATTGCTGACACAAGGTGCAACATGGATAAACCTTAGAAACATTGTGCTACATGAAATAAGCCAAACACAAAAGGATGAAGATTGTATGATTTCACTTATATGAAATATCCAGAAAAGGCAAATTCATAGAGAGAGAAAGTACCTAAATTAGAGGTGACCGTGGTCTGGGAATAGGACAATGTGGAGTCATTGCTTAATGGAGAGTTTCTATTTGGGGTAATGAAAAGTTTTGGAAATAGACTGTGGTGATGGTTACACACATTGTGAATATAATTAATGCCACTGAATTGCACATTTAAAATAGAAAATATTTAAAATGGAAAATATTACATTATATGTATATAGCATTTTAAAATACAGGCATTTCAATTAATTTTAATGGATTAGAATATATGAAAGAGATAACTTATTAATATGTCTTAGCACATCATAATGTCATACATTGGTATCATGCCTGTCTTTTAGAAAATGTGATGTATCTTTTGATACTATTAATAGTTTATTAATCTTGGTATAAATCCAAATTTCACAATTCAAAGATTCCTGACTATGGTGGTCCTGGTGAGCTGAAGGGACAGAATTTGGGGAAATTTGTAGCAGCAGGACTCCCTGGGAGCAGAGCACCTGAGATTAGAGAGGCATGTATGTTGGAGGTATGCATGCAGAACACCGTTAGGAGCCCTCTGCGAGTCCTTACTTGTAGGCTGGGCAGCGTAAGTGCAAGGCAAGACTGCACAAGGCTTATCAGAGAGCACTTGCTGCAGAGTTGAGAATGGACAAGAAAGTCCTGGGGTTGTGCAGTGCTCTGGACACTCTCATTCTGGTCCAGTCAGAGTGGAGAGACCATGTAGCCCCCTAGGTATGCAGCTGAGAAATAAGAAAAGCAGTGACTTAGGAGTTAGGACCACTTCCCATAACAATGCTGACTCTGGACCCTCCTTTAGAAAGCATAAACCCAAGCTGTGATAAGAGTCTTAGTGGAGTCAGAACTTGGAGGTTGAATCCCATGATATAGAGGGGGTTGGGAGATACCTTTTGTTCTAACAGAGCATAAACCAAGACTACACAAGCCTGCACAAACTCCACCAGCAGCCGTAAGACCTGTCAGAACAAAATGAAGTATCTTCAGAGGAAGGTAAAGCTGTCCAGAGTCTTTACCACACATCATTCACAATGTTCATTATATAATAACAATTAATGGATGTTTAAAGAAACTGGAAAATGTGATGAAAATGTGAAAAAAAGAAAAGTGGTAAAAAGAAGATTCTGAGATAGCCCAGAGTTTGAAATTAGCAAACAAAAACTTAAAAACAACATTATTAATACGTTCAATGACTAGAAGAAAAAAGGGTCATTGAGTGAATAGACACAATCTGAGGACAGCAAGGAAAATTATAACAAAAAGACTAAATGGAAAGTCAAAAGCTGGAAAATACAAAAATTGAAATAAAAAAAAATCCACTGGATTAATTTAATAGGAGATTGGAGAAGAATAAGGAATAATCAGCATTTGAAGACAGATCTAGAGAGGTTTTCTCATGTGAACAATGAGAGGAAATAGATTGAATAAAAATGAACATATACATACATTAGGACTGTTGAAAATACTGCATGGCTCCTTCTCTACTCAAAAAAAAAAAGACAAGAAAATACTGAGTGGCATAACATATGTGTAATGGGAATTTCAGAAGGAGAATGAGGCAGAAGATATATGAGGTATTATTTCTATTATTTAGCAAAAAAATCATTTATAGATGTAAGATCTTATTAATCCCCAAGCAAGATAAATACAAACAAATCTGTAGTTAGATATATCACAAACTGCTGATAAGTAGTGATAAAAAAGAAAATCTTAAACACAAAAAGAACAAAAGGCATATTACACAGAGAGGAATAATTATACTGATGATGACTAACTTTTTATCAGAAATAATGATAACTCAAAGGCAACAGTACCATTTTTAAAGTACTGAAAGAAAAACAATAGTAATTCCCAACCCTATAACCAGCCCCCAAAAAATCCTTAAAAAAAGAGAATAGAATTAAAATATTTTCAGATAAATGAAAGCTAAGGGAATGCAGTATATTAAATATTAAAGTTATTCTTCAGACTAAAAGGAAATGATACTGTATAGGAATTCAGATTTATAGGCAATAATAAAAATTGGCCAATACATATAAAAATACAAATATTCTGGGCTTTTTTCCCTTTCTCATAATTTATTCATAAGTTAAGGGTTTAATTAAAGCCAAAATAATAATATTTTAAGTTGGGGTTTGTAACATATACAGAAACATAAGCAATGGCCAACACAGTATAGAGAACGAGTGAAGGAAAGTGGAATTATACTCTCCTAAGGGTATTACATTTTGAGCTGAGAAGTGTGAAATGAGAATTGAAAAGTAGGAAGTGGTGAATTGATGAAATGAAAACTTTAAATAAACTTTGATAAGAAAAAATGTAATATTAAAGAATATTCTATTATTCCAAACAAGAAATGAAAGAAGAGACAGAGAGAAGATACAAGTGGAAAATGTGCAGTAGGATGGTAGACATAAATCCAATCACATCAGTATATACCCGAAAAGGCAGAGATTGTCAGGCTGAATATAAAATGAGACCCGAATATATATTGTCCACAAGAGATTATCTTCAATTATAAATACACAAATACATTGAAGGTAAAAGTTGTAAGGCAAATACCACGTAAACCACACATTTGAGGAAGCTGGAATGGCTGTATTATTACCAGACAAAGTAGATTTTAAGACACGTGATAGGGTATCATATTTCATAATGATAAAAAGGACATTCGTTAGGAAGACGTCAGAATTCTAAAGTCACAAATAACGGAACTTCAAGAACTATAAATCAAACATTGACAGAACTAAGGGGGAAATCGAATAGGAAGTAATTTATACCTCAATAAAGTTTATTTTTTTAAAATAACTATATTAAAACCATGATTGAAAATGTTATAATATCCTAGCATTCTGGGAGGCCGAAGTGGAAGTATTGCTTGAGGTAAGGAGTTCGAAACCATCCTGAGCAAGAGCGAGACCCTGTCTTTCCTAAAAATAGCAAAATTAGCTGGGCATAGTGGAGCGCGCCTGTAATCCCAGATACTCAGGAGGGAGGCTGAGACAGGAGCATCACTTGAGCCCAGGACTTTGAGGTTGTTGTGAGCTAAGCTGACGCCATGGCACTCTAGCCCAGGTGACAGAGCAAGACTCCTTCTCAAAAAAAAAAAAAAAAAAAGAGAGAGAGAGAGAAAAGAAAATATTATAATAAAATTTTCGTACGTGGGAGACTGAACAAAGCGTCTGTAATTTCAAGGTATTACTAAGAATTGGGTAAAAATTATGTAATAATTCACACCATCAGACTTTGAGGAAACACTAACACACAATCCACGTACAGCACTTTGACGTTTCTGTGTGACTTGCTGTGAAGTTCTGAGGGTTGGCACTTGGAGGTTGCAATGCTGAGTGCTCCCACATGGAGGAAATAAAGGAATGTGGAATGAAGATTACTCTGAGCACTTCCCAAACATATTGTCTTATTTGGAAGATTTATTTATTTGTCTTATTACTAAATTCTATTTAGTTCTAACAGAAGTACTTCCAAATGTGTATGTTCCAGGCATGCTCATTTTTCTTGGAATATCATAGGCCAATAAACATATTGACAGTAGTTTCTAGGCTTGCTGTTAAGAGCTGTGATTTCCCGGGAACAAACAACATTTAATTTCAGAGGAAACTGGAAAATAAAATAATTTATTGCATATAAAATATTTTTAGGATGTACTACTGTAGCTCTGTTATGCATGGACATGTTCTCATTCAAATTTGAGTGACCCAAATATTGTTTTATGCCTTGAAAATATGCATGGATTTTTTTGTGCTATAAAAATTTCTAAATGTTTTTTGCATATCCAAAAGCACTTTCTACAGAGCTTTTAGTAATCAAGCACTGATTTAAAGGTTAGAAGAGTGACTGTAAATCGTTCTTATGCCCCATTCTGAGCTTCTCTAAAACCATGGCCTCCAGGCACTTAATTTGTTAGTGTAAATCATGGTGAATGGGGAATAGCTGTCTGTTCATCAATCTTTCTTGATTTGAAACAAGTCTTTAATATTGACAAATGCTTGATGTTACTGCTATTGAATAGACACGGCTCATATTCTGTCAAAATTATATTTCTAATTACTAATTGTTTTCCTTTTCATGGAATTCCCTGACAGACCTTGTGTGTACTAGAATTTGTAACATCCAAGAAGCAATAAATTCTAATCGCTATTTCAGTAGCATCATTTCTTTCCCCTAGATAGGCAACTACTGCACTGAAGTCACGCAAATCTGAAGCCAAATTGCAAGAATCTAGGAAGCTACAGGACTTTTAAACATTGTGGCCATGGCCAAAAGATTGTTTATGTATAGTATGCAATGTGTATATTTAAATCTGCAATTGATTATTTATAGAATATTTCTACTTTAGGTAAGTATTGTGTAACAATATATTATGAGTCATTCAGAGTACAAAATTGTCTGCAGATTACCCCAGAAATGTCTGGTGGAAGCAGTTACTAAATTCCCCAGAGGCTGTTTTAAAGAAAGCCTGATTTTTGGAGTAAACTGTTGCCTCAGTTGTAAAATAAGCCAAAAAGTCTTTTTTCCCCCCATGAGATATATAGGAGAAGCACTGAGAGGTAAGGTAGATCACCTTTATGGAGCGTACAGCGGTCAAGGAATTCAACACCCATCCCCTTTCTTTTTCTTTTGGGAAAGAGAAGAAGGTTGTCTTTTCCAAAATTTAAAGAATGGGGTGGGAAAAGAATTGTTCATGAAATTTGCCTGAACATGCAAGAAGAGGAGTTTGGAGTTTTTCCTCTGTTGCACGTGTGCTTGATCACTAGATTTACACAGCTGTCTGAAACAGAGAAAAAGCATTAGGGAAAGATACTAGCACAGTATATGTGACAATAGGCCAGGCAGAGAGGACATAGGAGAACACCCCTCAAGTTTCTGGTCTCAAGGGCTAGGGAAGATGAATTTCACCATGTAGATGTCAGATGAGTAGCACTGGGATTTCTGGGGCTCACCATAGTACCAGAGCATAAAGGTGCACACATTGGAGGAATATTCTGTTAGACCGAGGGGTGTGGGGCAGGGGGAAGGGGGGAATTTATGGTTCATCTTGAAGACATTAATACTTGATTGGGGCAGTTGCTTGCAATTAAATGCCTGCCACTGAGTCTAGCTCAATGATGATATGAACATAATGATGAAAGCAAACTTTCCGTGGGCACTAACATAAATAGACATTGGTTTTTTCTTCCCTCCTCCTCACCCTAGTACTTGAGTCTAAGGTAAATTAAGATGGATGGGGAGATGAGACAATGAACATAAACACACCCTTACACCAAGCCAGTAGGGTAACAAGTCCAGCACACATGGCCTGTATACTGATTTTTTATCAAATATGTTATAGATTTTTAAAATGAACAAGAATGTATGTTAATAATTGATTTACCACTGTTTTCATGACTTAGATTAATGGAATTGGCCTGAGATATCATCAAGGGAATCATCTATCTAGTGGCAAAGGAGCACTTGCAACCTAGTTTGCTATTTTATACTGTAAAAGGTGGACAATTTCAGGATTTTACACCATCAATTTGATATATATAATCAAAATTACATGTTTTATATTCTCCCAGAATTTCCCATTGGATGTGATGACCCTTGTCATTCAGGCTTAGATGGGCAATGTTTTTCCCAAACGTTGGTCCTTCTAGACATCTGATTAACATTTATGATTTAATGGGTGGAGATAGTCATCTATTCAAAGAAGTTTGTCTGTTTTATAGTAATTTTGAATTACTATTTTGAATGTGGATAAAATTTAAATAGGAGCAAAAGTTCTTACAGCTAGATAAAAAGATTCAGGAATGATGCCATGATTTTCCTTAACGGGGGAGGTAAGTTTCAGAAATATCTTATCTTGGCAGTGCCCATGTCCCTTTTGCAAAGACAGGGAGACAATCAAAATTCCAAACGCACACAAAATGTAATTGAGACCATTTCATTTGTTCCAATTATTGGAAAACATAGTTTTGTAAACTAATGTTTATGCACAACATATACTATTAAGAAGAAATAACTTTATGGTAATTATTGTCTTTGTTGACCGTTATAGAGGTCAAATATTTGAAAAGAAATATTAAAAAAAACTCTCCTTGAGTTTATGTCTTATGATCTGATCAAATTGCAGCAGAAGGATATGGCAAGTTTTAAATGTTCTGTAGTAGATTGTATGATGAAGACCAAACATCTGTTTCCTTCCATATAATAATATTATTCATCTTTGCCATACCTCCTTGTATGCAGAGGATATTTTCCTCCTCTGTTGTCAGGCCAGGACAGGTGACTTGCTTCTCCAATGCACCATGAGTGTATTTAAGCAGAAACTTTGAATGTGATTGTGTAGTTGCCTTATCGTCTCTTTTTCTTGCCCTGAGTCACAAGTGAATAGTACGTGCCAGGTAAGGGCTGCCTTTCTGCCTAACTCCTGCAGGACACACGAAGCAGACCTCTTGCCTTTCCACTTCAGTCCTGTAGCCCATATGCAGCCCCATGTAACGTAAGAAAGAAAGAAATTTTGTTGTTGTAAACGACTAAGACTGTGAGCTTTGTTACTACAGCCAAAGCTAAGAAATATAGGATATAAGACAATAATAGAATCAGTTCTAGATATTCTGTAAATCTGCTTGACAGAAAAAGGTTTTAGGGAGAAATTATGAAGACTCCTAAGTCGGGAGTGAGAACAAGCATAGGAGTTCTGACCTCAGGGGAGGATAAAATGGTAAAGGCATTCGGTTGGCACTAGAATACAAAGTGAGGTGCTAATGGAGTAGCACTTTATGGCTTCATTTATAAGCGATTTATGGAGCACCTTTAATGAAGCAAGCATCGTAACGGGCATTGGAAAAGTAGAGAAATATTTGAGAGCTCACTTTTAAGAAGTTCACAATCTAATAAACAGAGTGCAGGTCTAAAAATACAAGATTACAAGTATACATAAGTACAAAAGGAAACACAGATAAGAGAAAAATTAAATTTGGTTTAGGTCTATGGAAGACTTCCTAAGGACCGTAATACTTGAGCCGAGATTTGAGAGATGAATCATAGTTGTGTATGCAGAAAGAAAGGTGTAAAGGAATTTCGGACATGTGGAAGAGTGTGTGTTGACTAGAATAATCTATAAATTGTTCAGTTTGGCTGGAGCATTAAGTGTTAGCTTGGAAAGATTGGTGCGGATGAGATGAAAATAAACAGTTAGAGGTCAAATTAAGGAGAAACTCTTATGCCAAACTAAATAACTTGGCATTTACTCAAGGTAATAAAACTTCACTGGGAAAGATTTTAATCAGGAGAGACAGACAATCCAATTTTTGTTTTAGAAGTATCACTTTGCTAGCTCTTAAAGGGTCAGTTGGAAAGGGCCAAGGTTAGAGCCAGATGAGATTAGTTAGGAAGTCCTTCAAATAGTTTTTAAAATTATTTAATATAACAGAATGTGATCACATTTTACATTTGATTTAAATTCTAAAATGGAGAAGTGCAATTCAAATATAATAAAAATTGCTGTGGACAATTCTTCAGTCCTCCCACATATTGCAGCACAGAGTTTTGACAAAAATTTTTCGACCCTGGCTTTGACTTGATCACAGCTTTGTTTTGAGCACTAGATAAGTAGCTGCGTTATACATCTTTAAATCTTTCAGTACTCATCCTGATGAGGTGCTTACACTAAGAGAAGTACATTGGAATTGACAACAACTGAGGGAACAATAATTTACATCTCCTTACTCATGCTTGCAACAGAGTCTGTGTTCACTGAGAGGAGTGGAGTTTCTCTCCCACCTTTTAAATTCTTCTTTGTTGTCTCCCGTTTGTTGTTCTTTCTCTCAAGATCTCATTAACTTCAAAAGGTATACGATAAGATACTGTAAACATAAGAAGGAAACAACTTCTAACTTAGCCTGAATTTTTTTCAATATTAAACATTCTTCAAGAGTATTCACAGAATATTCTGGTTTTTCGGCTTTGAAATTTGGGAGATATATGGAATTAAAAGTTTTTGCTTTGCTTCAGCTTTTAATCTTGTTATTGGGGAGCAAATCCTATTCTGCTGACTTATAAATATTATCCAAGTAAAGAAAGTTGTCTTTACCCTTCCAAGTTTACTTCTCCCTCTTTGTCTATGTATTAAAGTCCACAGAACTTTACAGCTTTTCATGTCATTATTTTATCTCATCTGAGACATGCAACCACCCTCTGTGATAGGTAAAAAGTCAATATCTCTATGTTGCCAATGAGAAGGCTAAAGGTCAGAATGGTTAGTGGTGATGAAGTGGGAACTAGAACACATATCTAGTGACTAACTTCAGGTCTTTTCAAATCGTTGCTTCACAGCCAATTACACTTGCACTACATAGATGCTAACCCTAGAATTTTGGCAATAGAAGGAGCTCAGGGTCACTTAACCAGGTTAAAGGACTCTGCTGGCCTAGATGAACCTTTGTGAAAATTAGAAAATGGCTCAGCCCTTGAAGGACAGATGGATTTCCACACAAGTATGGCTTGCCTAGCAGAATCATATGTGTGTATGTACATGTGCACACATGTGTGTTTTGTGTAATTAAAAACAGCTCCTGCCAGCCTGAGCAAGAGCGAGACCCTGTCTCTACTAAAAATAGAAAGAAATTATTTGGACAACTAAAAATCTATATAGAAAAAAATTAGCCGGGCATGGTGGCGCATGCCTGTAATCCCAGCTACTTGGGAGGCTGAGGCAGAAGGATTGCTTGAGCCCAGGAGTTTGAGGTTGCTGTGAGCTAGGCTGATGCCATGGTACTCTACTCCGGGCAACAGACTGAGAGTCTGTCAAAAAAAAAAAAAAAAAAAAAAAGAAAAAGAAAAAAGAAAAAACAGCTCCCAGCTTTGTCTCTGGGCATACAGAATTATACCTGAATGCTTTGCCATGTGATGCCGGAATATTTGTAAACTGATGACTTTCCTTCTCAGCACATCACCAAAATAGGCACAGCCTGGCTCTGAATTTCTGCTTCATATCCTCTTCTTGCTGTCTGTATCTAACAGGCTTTATGCTTTCTCCCACATCTGCTTTTGCTTTCTAAGGGACAATAGCCATTTTAGAAAATATAAATGAAAATATATTTAATAAAATATAATAGTTTACAAACACACACACACACACACAAATGGCGTGATTTTTGTCATAATGGGATAGAAGTTGAAGGCCTAACAATTAGTCATAAAAATATTTTGAACACTCTTTGTGGCTTACTCATTGAACTTTTCTTCAACAAATTATGTCCCCTTCATTATCTGTAAACAGTTTTCTGTCTGCATCTATTTCCATGGGACAAATATCTCTGTCGTTTTCAAAGATTTAGTGCAATTCTGTCAACTTGAAAAAAAAATATTTGAGAGGCATTCACATTAAAGCAGTGTTAGAAATACATCACAAATGAGTTTGTTTCTCAAATTTGCTTTCTCATATGAGGCTGCTAATTGCTCCTAAGGAACGAGTCATTATTTTCATTCTTAAGAATCTAGGGATTTCAAGCAGCAATCAGGAATGAATAGACCCACATGGAAGATAATCACATTTATTAATCTGTAGCAATTTTGAATAGATCCTTCTCAACTGTGATGTTTGTTACAGTGCATGCTAATACATGGATTCTATAAAGACAGTATGTGAATAGACAGCCTATAGAGTGGGAGAAAATATTTGCTCTCTACACATCCGATAAAGGGCTGATAACCAGAATCTATCTAGAACTTAAAAAAAATCAACAAGAAAAAATAAAACAATCTCATCAATAAATGGGCAAAAAATGAACAGAAACTTTTCAAAAGAAAACAGAATAATGGTCAACAAACATATAAGAAAATGCTCAACATCTCTAATCATTAGAGACATGCAAATCAAAACCACAATGAGATATCACCTAACCCCAGTGAGATTGGCCTCTATCAAAAAATCCCAAAACAGCAAATGCTGGCGAGGATGTGGAGAGACAGGAACACTCTTACACTGCTGGTGGGAAGGCAGATTAGTGCAACCTCTGTGGAAAAGAATTTGGAGATACCTCAAAGAGCTAAAAATAGAAATACCATTCAATCTAGCAATAGCACTATTGGGTATCTATCCAAAAGAGCAAAAGACATTCTATAATAAAGACATCTGCACCTGAATGTTTATGGCAGCACAATTCACTATTGCAAGGATGTGGAAACAACCCAAGTGTCCGTCAATTCATGAGTGGATTATTAAAATTTGATATATGTATACAGTGGAATATTAGTCAATCATAAGAAATGACAGTTATCTAGCACTTCTTATATTTTCCTGGATTGAATTTGAGCCCATTATCCGATGTGAGGTATCACAAGATTGGAAGAATGGGCTCCACTTGTACTCACCACCAGATTGGTACTAACTATTAACGCTACGGGGCTCACATGGCAGCAATATCCTCCAGGTATTAGGAGGATGGGGTGGGTAAACTCACAACTAAAGGACACGGTGAGCATTGTAGGGGGGAAGGGCATGCCTCTAACCTTCTCTTGGGTGAGGCAAAGACATAAAATGTAACCAGAATGTTTGTACCCTCATAATACCCTGAAATTAAAAAAAAAAGACAATATGAAAATTCAATTTTTTTTTATTTCAGCATATTATGGGGGTATAGATGCTTAGGTTACGTATGTTGCCCTCCCCCCCCCCCCACCAAGTCCGAGTTTCAAATATGTCCATCCTTCGGGTGGAAAATTCAGTTTTGTTAAATTCAATTTAAATATTTTAATTTTAGGTCCTCCCACCCCCCTAGGATTGTGCCTGTAGCAATGTTGGGTAAGAACCTTTGGCTTTGCTTGTGGGTGCCTTGATGGCAGTCTAGGTTCTGGATGGATGCTTTGGTTATAGATATCCTTAGTGTGGTGGTTTTCTCTGTTGTTAGTTGTTTGTAAGGTGTCGCAGTGGTGAGCTATGTGTGTGGGCAGATTAACTGTCTCTTGTTGATGAGGGAGATTGGAGGTCTTTGAAATCTTTCTTTTTCCCCAGTCCTGTGGTCTTCTTAACAGTGTGAATTATATTGGTATGCCCATTTTAATCTCTGAGGTAGGTGATGCTTGGGGGTAAGAATCAACCACACCCTATATAATTGAGTCAGTAAATGTTGTAAGGCGCTGGGCAAATTGATCTCTCTGCTAGTAGGTGGTGCTTGCTGGAAGGAACAAGCTACAGTGTTGTTTGGGGGAACTTGTGATCAGCTCTAACCCCTCAGGAGCAGCACTTAAATGCCCCAGAGGCTGGGCAGGAAATTCCCTATAATACATGGGCTATTTGTAGTCATTTTGTGGATGTCTACTCTTTGAGTCAGGGTGTTGGCAGGAAGAGAGACTTTTTCGATTTCAGAAATGCAGATTTATAATCATATTTAACTCAGCTATCAAGACATTCATTTTTCATTGCTCAGTAAATAGTCCTCATGATATCCCAGTGATAGCATGAGAGAGTTTAAATTCCCTTAAACTGGATATTTAGCTTTGGTTGGTAGATTTTAAATGTCTGTAACCTGATTGGCAGTTTCCATTACTGATGTAGCTTATTTAAATACTTTCTGTATGATTGAAGAAAAGATGAAGAAAATCAAATGGTCTTCAAATTCAGTGGCTCTTTATTTTTAAAAAGTAACTTTTCCTTCTTCATTAATAAATTTATAAGAAAGGTGAATGTGAAAAAAAGTGATGTTATCTTACAACTCAGGAGGAATATTTTAATAATTCTTACATCACAATTTAAGCAATCCAATTCACAATATTTAGACTATGTAGAAAACCCTGTTTTATAATTATGTGGGCTATTTTTGAATAAACTGATTACCAATTAAAAACCTGAATAGTTTCTCCCATTCCGCAGGTTGTTAATTCTGTTGTCTACTTCATTTGTTATGCAGAGGTTTTTGACTTTAATTTCTACTTAGTTTTTATTGCCTGTGCTTTTGAGGCCTTAGTCATGAATTCTTTGTCAAACCAACGTCCAGAAGAATTTTTCCTGGGTTTTCTTCTAGTCATTTTAGTTTCAGGTAAATCTTTAATGCATCTTATGTTTATTTCTTTTTTCAGCATATTACAGGGGTACAAATGTTTAGGTTAAATACATTGCCTTTGCCCCACCCGTGTCAGAGCTTCAAGCATGTTCATCCCCCAGACAGTTTTGATTTTTATATATGGTATATATATATACCATGTATATATACATACACCCATTTGGTTTTGATCTTTATATATGGTGAGAAATAGGAGTCCAGTTTCATTCTTCTGCATGTGACTATCCAAATTTAAAGGACCAGTTATTGAAAAGGATGTCCTTTCTCCGATGTATATTTTTGTCAACTTTGTCAAAAATTAGTTGTGTATTCAACAGAGGACTAATATTCAGAATTTAAAAGGAACTCAAATAGCTCAACAATGAAAACACTCAAATAATCCTATTAAAAAGTAGACAAAGAACATGAAGAGACATTTTTCAAAAGGAGACAAAAAAACGGCCAATAGGTTTATGAAAAAATGCTCAGCAACACTAATTGTCAGAGACATGCAAATGAAAATCACCATGAGAAATCATCTTACACTAGTCAAAATGGGTACTATTAAAAAGACAAAAAATAACATATTGGCAAGGATGTAGAGAAAGGGGAATGCTTATACACCGTTGGTGGGAATGAAAATTAGTATAACATCTATGGAAAACAGTATGGTTATTTTTCAAAGAATTAAAAATAGAACTGCCATTTGATCTATCAATTATGCTACTGGATATATACTCAAAGGAAAAAAAATCATTATATCAAAAAGATACCTGCACTAGTATGTTTATTGCAACACTATTAAAAATAGTGAAAACAAAGAAATTAACCTAAATGGCCATCGGTAGATGAATGGATAAAGAAAATGTAGTATATATGCACAGTGGAATACTATTCAGCCATAAAAAGAATGAATTCGTGTCTTCTGCAGCAATATGGATGGAACTGGAGGCCATTATCTTAAGTGAAACAACTCGGAAAAAGAAAGTCAACTATCACATGTTCTGTCTTATAAATGGGAGCTAAATAATGTGTACACATTGATACAGAGAGTGAACTGATAGACAAGAAAGACTCGGAAGGAGTGGTAGGAGGGAACAGATGATGGGAAATTACTTAAAGAGTAAAAAGTACATTATATTGGTAATGGATATACTAAAAGCCCCGAATTCATCAATATGCAATATGTCCATGTAGCAAAATTATACTTGTATTCCTTAAATTTATATAAATTTTAAAAATGAGAGACACCTGGGTAGTAATAGTATTTTCTTTTAATTTGTTTTTCTGTAATATTGCCCTGTGGATTTTATAAGAATTTAACTGTGGAATAAATAACAGAGGCACCTCGAGGGAAATGACTGACCATTTCTAGAAAATTAGTATTAGGGTCAATAGTGGTACATACATTATTGTTTTTATTTTAGTTTGTATTAGGGGCTTGTACTAACGCCAAGGGACAATGAAACATTTTATACATTCAGTATTGTGGTTATACTCTCTTTGAAATTTCAGGAGCTGTAATTTTTTGTTTGTTTGGTTTCCTTCTTTTGTTTTCCTCAGGTTCATACATTTGTAACTTTGGGGACACTTGGTTCATTGAGAAGGTGGGAATTAGTTTGGGTAGATGTTTCCTCTATGAGTTGTCTATTCTATATTAGCCATTATCTCAGTTTTAGACCCTTCAACATCTTAACAGGAGCACCAATCTGCTCTTCCTGACTTTCCTTACTGTTATTAGTATTAACATTGTGAAGTCTGAATTAGGTGATCTTAAAATGCCGATGCCTTGAGTGATCAGTTGGCAGCCTCTGTGGATAAAGGGCAGTTTTCCTTTTCAGGGCCTCCGTATTTGGTCTTTGCCTCTGCTTCTCTCCCCTCACTTCTTGCGTCTCATCACTTGCAATCTACCTGACTTCTGGCAATCCCTTGAACTCTTTAACTTGTTTTAGGGCTTTTTTTTTTTTACCTCTTATTTTCTGTGAACTCCATTCTTTGCCTGGTAAACTCCTACACATTCGTGAAAGCCCAATTCAATTATCTCCTTCATAAGTAGGTGGATACCTTCTATTCCATGCCTGCTCTGAAACATATTATAGTAACAATATGGTTATCTATTTACATGCCAGTCACAGCCACCAGTCTGTTCATTTACTTGAGGACATGGAAAATAAAAATGGAAATGCATTATTCATTTTTGTATGATCAGTACACAGCCTTGCAATTCAATACATATAAATATTTGATAAATCAATCAGTATAGACATTTCAGATTTTGATATATCCATAACAGATACATACTTTTATTTATCATTATTACATAT